>CM060948.1:305766535-305856535 GCA_030765055.1 Mantis religiosa | reverse complement strand
TGATAGTAAAAATTCTGTTATCCCCCTATATCAAACCAGAAAGCATAAATCTTTGAATGTTAACCTTCTTAGAATAGAAGAAAATAACAATGCGCACTACTGTCTAATAAAAGATATTTCAAAATTAACAACAAGGCAAATAACTAAGCACCATGCGAAACACTGGATATGTGAGCCATGCATGAAGCATTTTACCAACAGGGATACATTTAGAAAACATCAATTAAAGTGTCTGAAGTGCCAAGTCCTTAAAATGCTGAAACAGGGTGAAGTTATTCAGTTTTCATCCTTTTCAAAGGGTGTTCCTGTATCATTTGTTATTTATGCTGATATTGAGAGTGTGCTAGCCAAAGTTGAGTCCTGTGAACCGTCTCCTAATATGAGCTGGACTCGGGCTAAACACCACCATGAAGCAGTATCAATATCGCTTAAGCTAGTATGTCGTCATGATGAATCATTGTCGAGATTCAAGCTTTTTAGAGGTCCTGAAGCAATCAAGGAGTTCTTCATTGAGCTTAGGTCCATTGCAGATATGGTTATTACAGAGTAAAAGCGCAATGAGGAAATTATCATGACTACCCAGGATAAAGCTGATTTCGATAATGCTCACCATTGTCACATATGTAAGATGGGGTTTGAAATGGGAGAGGTCCGGGTTCGTGATCACTGTCATATGACAGGAGTATTCCTTGGAGCTGCTCATAATGTATGCAATTTAAAGAGACAGGCACCTAATTTTATATATATATTTTTTCATTGTCTCAGCAATTATGACAGTCATTTCCTGATGCAACACTTGTCGTATGATGATCAACCGATTTCATGTATTTCAAATTCCTCTGAGCGATATATTTCGTTTAGCAAAAAATACAGGAACATATACTTCAGGTTTCTAGATAGCTATAAGTTCTTGAATGATAAGCTATCTAACCTTGCAAGTATGTTAAGTGAGGATGAATTCAAGATAACTAACTCAGAGTACTCTAATCCTGAGCAAAGGGCACTGGTAAGAGAAAAGGGGATATTTCCTTATAGTTATTGTGACAGTATTTCAAAATTTAATGAAACACAGTTACCTCCAATAAACGAATTCGATAACATAACCCAAAAAGAATATGATCACGCTATCAAGGTCTGGAGTGTTTTTCAAATTAAGAATTTAGGAGACTACAGTGACCTGTATTTGAAGACGCATACGTTACTCTTGGCCGATATAATAGAGAAGTTCAGGGATCTCTCGCTTGAAGTGTATAATTTGGACCCATGCTGGTATTACACATTACCTGGTCTTGCATTTGATGCAATGCTTAAGGTAACTAAGGTTAAGTTAGATCTTATACATGATCAGGAAATGTTGGAATTCTTCGAATCCGGAATCAGGGGTGGAATGTGCTCTGTTTCTAAACGGTATGGTAAAGCCAATAACAAATACATGAAAAATTATGATATGTCACAACCAGACAACTATTTATTTTACATAGATTTAAATAACTTATATGGTAAAGGAATGGGAAATTTCCTACCGTTTAGGAACTTAAGATGGGTGCCACAAGAAGAGATCGAAGCAATAGATTTCACAACAATTTCCCCTGAATCCGAGGTTGGATATGTGCTTGAAGTGGACCTTGAATACCCTGAGCATCTCCACGATGAGCACAATAATCTTCCTCTCTGTCCAAAAAGTGAGATACCACCACAAGGCCAATACAAGAAACTGCTGTCAACATTACACGACAAAGAGAAGTACACCTTGCACTATAGGAACTTGCAGCAGTGCATTGATCTAGGTCTCATCCTGAAAAAAATACATAGAGTTGTGGCATATGAACAGTCTGATTGGCTGAAGCCCTACATTAATTTAAATACAGAGAGACGAGCAAGGGAAACTTCCAAATTCGGACAGAATTTATGGAAACTTATGAACAACTCTGTATATGGTAAATTTATAGAAAATGTTAGGAAATATAAAGAATTTAAAATAGTCACGAACTGGGGTCGGTGTAAGAAATTGACTGCGCGACCATCATATGTTCGAAGTATTATCTTCACAGAAAATCTTGTAGGAATAGAACTTACCAGAGAGGAAGTATTCATGAACAAACCCATATATATTGGTCAAGCCATCCTTGATATTTCAAAACATATCATGTACAGCTTCTATTATGATATTATGAAACCCAGACTCAGAGACTTATCATTAAATTACATGGACACTGACTCATTCATATTTGAAACTTCGACTGACTTTTATATGTTCATAAAAGAAAATCAACAATATTTTGACACATCAAATTACGATAACAACAATAGGTTTGGTATTATCCCTCAAAATAGAAAAGTTATCGGACTGTTTAAGGATGAGCTTGCTGGAAGACCGATGATAGAATATGTGGGATTGAGGTCCAAGTTATATGTCATGAAAGCAAAGGGCATTAACAGAACCGGAATGCAGAACATAAATTTTGAACACTATTTCGAATGCTTAAATAACATTAGAAAACAAATATTTGTAAAACAAACAACGTTTCGGAGCTTTAAACATAAAGTCTCAACCATAGAGATGAATAAGGTCGCACTCTGTGGAAGTGACGACAAGAGAAAATTAGTAGAAGGTTCCGACCAGACATTAGCGTGGGGTCACTATTCGCTGAGTATGGCTGACACTTAGGTTTTTTTCTTTTCAATTCTTTTGAATCCTGTATATATTAAAAGTTGCTTAAGGTAGCTGATGTACGTATGTAAAGAAAAATGTTCTAGTTAACTCTTGTATATATTTAAGTTGCTTCAGGAAACTGATGTACCGGTATATGTAAAGGAAAAGAGATGGTATATTGAAGAAATAAAAACACATGTTTTGAAATATATTGCTCTTCTTTTATTTCAGTAATAGTTTTTACAATAAATCCTTCCTGTCAATCCACTGGCTATTAGGGAATCCATACCACTTCACTAAGATTCTGTTTCCTTGGCGTCTCAGAATCTTTTCAACCAAATAAGTGTTAGGAAATAATGTAGAGTGAAGTTCATGGCCGTAGAAGGCTCCCTTTATTTCCTCACCGTCCTTATCCTTTAGAATGTAGGTGGTAGGAATGGTTCGCTTGACCTTAGCAACTTTGAAGATTTCAACGCTCCAGTTAGGTTCAAAACCCTTTTCAAAATGTCCTTTATTTTTAGATATCCTCACATAATCACCAACACTAAACTTCCTGGCACTCCTCTTCTCACTCGCTGGCTGATCATAGTTGTAAACAGACAAAAGTAGATCATTATTCTGCACTTCACGAGGCTTCATCCGGATAGTGGTGTGGTAAGTATCATTGTATTTTGCAATGATTCTAGGTAAGAGATCTAACCACTTGTAGGATCCTTGAGCTAGAAACTCTCGATACATCATATTCTTTAAAGTTCTTATTAACCGTTCCACAGTTGCAGCCTTCACATCCGTATAGGTACTGTAGTGACTGATATTATACTTGTTCATTAAATTCTTAAAGTGTTTGTTATAAAATTCTTTCCCGTTATCACTCTGTATATTCCTGGGAGGTGTTTTCATGTCTTGTAGTATATCCTCCATAGCCTTTGAAACTCGGAGTCCCGTCTTGCTCTTTAACGGCTTGGCATATGCCATTTTAGAGTAGAAGTTGACAGCAATAAGGATATATTTGAAATTCTTGTTGATTCTTGCATGTGGTATCATCTCCACCAAGTCGATCTGCACCAAATCATGTAGTCCTTTGCTGATAATCTTGCGGCGTAGAAAGTTTCTCCGTGCAGGAGCATGAAGCTCGCTAGCTATATTTTGCTTTATTTGGATCATGCTATAATCTTAGCTGATTTCAGTTCTTGAATTATCTCCTCAATTTCTTGGTTATGATTGTTATTCCCCGCGTCCCTAGATGCAATGAGAAGTCTTAGACGATTTACCAACTCGTTGGGGTCGTTCCAATAGATGTAGTCTTGTTCTACGCCAGGACGAAGCTCCTTCCACTCCAATCCTAAGCCCTTGTGTTTCTTCACTAATGGTCGTATAACACTTTTATACTTGTAGGAATTGCCCGCCCTCAGCTGTCCTTGCTTGCTATAGTTTCGTCGATGCACCTGAGTTGTTTTCAGTATTTTGCTATAAGTATCCAAATCCTCTTCTGTATAGACATGCATCTCAGGGATCCTCTTAAAGATGAGTTCACTTAATCCAGGGGTAACCTCATATGCTTCTTCGCCTACTCGAATTCGACTATTAATAAAGTCAATGACCTTGTTTCCAAGCATGTAGCTGCCATCTTCGTATCTTATACCGTATGATGCATCTAATTCATTTTTATCCTTCCTTCGAACTTTCTGTAGGTAGTTTGAGATCTTCTCTTCACTATCCCTTTTAGGTTGAATATTCTTTTTCATGGTTTCTTCCTTGATTATATCAGTATTGTTTTTTTGGAGTTGTAATATATCATGCAGTGGTTCTGTTACTGGTTGAAGAGCCTCACTCATTATTCTCTGGGTATCGAACTGGTGGCCTTTTAATACCCTCAACTTTTCGCGTATAGCCTTGGAATGCTTGACTATAGATTCCTTTAATGTTATGCTTTCACTGTTCATTGTGCAAATGGCCTCGTACTAAGAGATTATATTCATTTATAGTGTAGGTGCAGGGTAGAGTTTATATTCAAGCACTAACTCTATGTGTAAAGTACATCGATCCAATACACGATTTGTAGGTGGAGTGAATGATATGCGATCACCCTTTTTAATGATTACAGGAAAGGCTTCAATGGTGTTCTTATTTATTGAGATTGTAATATCGGTTTTGTGATGAGGAAGTATACGCTCACCGCTCCTCAATTCTTGCTCGGGCGCTGTAATAGCGCACGATAAGAGATTTCCGTCTATTGTAAATGAATAGTGTCCGGCGGCAGTAGAAAGTATGTACGTACCGTTACCAGACCTGATTGGAAACGCTTGAAGTTGAATAATAAGATGCCCTCTCATTAATGATATCCCTGTTCTCAATGTATCCACTGCTTTAGCGATCTGTTCGGTAATTGCTTTTGCACGCTCAAAATTGGTATTAATCTCATTGATCTGGCTATTCATTTCACTTGATAGCGTATTACATCTATTTTCTAGTGCTTGACGGACTTCTTGAACTTGTGTAATAGAATTTCTCAGCGAATCCCTATTTTCTTTTGTGGAGTGCGTAAGTGTATCTACCATATTGCCAGTTTTGTTCAAATGTTCTCTAATTGTTTTCAGCTTCCTGTCCACCTGTGTCTCAATTTCCCTAGTAACAAATTTGTTTAACTGATTCCGTGTTTCGCTTGTTTTTTGAATAATCATGCCTCGGAGAAATCTTTTATTTACAGCATCCAGATCTCCGACAGGATCTGCTATATCAATGATTCGCTTCTTACCGAATATAATGTTGCCATTATTATCTTTCGGCTGCATGCGAGAGTTCATATACTCGGTGATGAACTTTCTATTTGCTACATCACTATCGTGAACAGGATCTAATAATACTTTTAATCTAGCATTATGAATAACAATGTTATTTTCTTGGTCTCTCTTGAAAATATACTTTGAAACCAAATCATGGATCATAGCTTTAAAGTTAGTCTCAAGTCTTCCGGTATTCTGCTGTGAGGAAACAATCATCCTTTTTTCGAGTGCATCCACATATCTTTTTGTGCTCGCATCATTATCTGTTTCAGGATCCTGAACAATGCATAGTCTCTTGTTCTTGAACTGATAGTTACCTTCTCCATCTCTGTTTATGATAAAGTGGTGAAGCGATCTTTTGGTTGGGAGAGCTCCTCGTGCTCCGAACCTGTCAATGCTCATTTTGAGCTTCAAATGACATTTTCCTTATTTCCTACTTTAATATATACATCAAATCCATTCCTATATCGACCGTCATTCATAGAGAATTCAGGAACTATCGTTACAAAAGGTCTTCCTTCTGTTCCACTCTCCCAGACACCTTTGCACAAGTCTTTAAACTCTGTATATGTCATGTCGGTGTTTACATAATCGTCATATATATGCTTCAAGTTTAAATTATCTTGCCTAAAGAGAAAGATCATGTTCGTGTTATCACGAATTAAATGTTTCGGGACTTTAGCGTAGGATTGTGCTAAATATATTGAGTCTACGTTACGATGCCTACCCATGCTGTAAAATGAGGCAATCTTTCCCTGCTTTTCAGTGATGACATAATCAAATATAACGATTGAGTTTTCTTTAACATCGGTGGGATGTAATACGTTTTCTCCATCCTCATACGTATATACTTCGATACCATCAATGCTTTCAAGCAGTTTTATGAGATATTGATACTTTGGTTGATAAAGGGACTTTGAGTATATGTGTACATTTTCAAAACGCAGACCATTCTCATGGAGCAGCCAATTCAGTAGTACATTGGTTTTTCTTGCACTGGAGCTCCCTAGAATAAGAGCTCTGACGTTAGAAGGAAATAGCTTACCGTGGCGTTCGTGCTTGAAATCACTTTCAAAGTCTAGCACCTGAATAGGTAGAGAGCAATCTTGCTTCACAAGCTCCATCTTAGCGACTAACTTTTAGGATCATCTCTAATGAGTATATAAACGGAAAAATGTGGGATATTATGAGCGCTCAAATTCCTCAAAGGGAGGGGCTGTATCTGAAAAAATGTATAAAAGACGCTAGTAAATCATAAAATAGATTAGTTTATAATGGGAGGTAGGAGCAATAAGACCACAAGAGGATCAGGTTTACTTAACTCCGTCATTAACCGCCTACCGTTTGAAGTACATTTACCTGGCTACAGATATTGCGGACCCGGGACAAAATTGGAAAAACGCCTCAAGAGAGGAGATTCCGCAATAAATCTTTTGGATGAGGCTTGTAAAAATCATGACATAGCATACGCAGAGCACAAGGACACCGTCTCACGAAATATTGCTGATAAAATCTTAGCAGAGAAGGCCTGGAAGAGAGTTCAATTATCGGACGCTAGTCTCGGGGAAAAGTTGGCTGCACGGCTGGTAACATCAATTATGAAGGGTAAGATAGCTATCGGTGCAGGATCCCGGAAGAAGAAGCGTGGCGGATTTCTACCCCTCATACCCATTATTGCAGCCTTAGGTGCTGCAGCTGGAGGTGCGGCTCAAATTGCTACAGCAGTGAATAAGAAAAAAGCTGCAGATAAACAGCTTGCAGAAATGGTTCGCCATAATAGAGAGATGGAAGCGAAAGGAAAAGGTCTCCAAGGGAGAAAAAGTAATAAGAAGACTAAGAAAAAGAGAACTGGTGGTTTTCTTCCAATGCTACCACTGACCGCATCTTTAGCAGTTGCCTCCAAAATAGCCAGAGCCTTAAAAGGAAATAAGACTACTAACGGAAACGGTCTGAAGAGAAGGAAAAATTCCCAGAATAGACAGACCTCAAAAAACTCGGGTCGGGGACTATACTTGTCCTGGAAAAAGCCTTAAGTAACATAGATCTTGCACTATATGCTCGTCGTTTAAGAATTCCCCATTTTAGAGGTGTATATATGCTCGATAAGTTACCTTCAAAGCCATATCGACGAGAGAGGATTATTGTCAATCTCGATTACTCTGATAATGAAGGATCACATTGGGTGGCTATAAAGAAGGAAGGTGATATCGCGTTTTATTTCGACAGCTTTGGAAACTTGAAACCTCCAAAAGAGGTGGAAAGCTATCTCAAGGGCGTTAAGTTGATGTATAATACAAGAAGAGTTCAGAGTTTTAGCTCAGTCATCTGCGGGCACCTGTGCTTGCAATTTCTATCACAATGAGTTACACTATTGCTGTTAGCGGGAATGATTCAAATCTTACCACCTACCTGAATCCTCCTCTGACGATTGATCCTAAAGGGTATTATGAAATTGCTCTTTTGAATTTTGAAACCTTCTATTCCATTCCCAATGTGGACGAGAGCAATAATCTCTTCCATTACATTTTCAATGACACCACTAAGGTCATCGATATTCCGCATGGGACATATGAAATTTCTGATATTAATACTTACCTCAAAGATAAGCTAAACTTGGATGAAAACGACTTCTTTATTCGCCCTAACAATAATACAATGAGGGCTGAAATCAAGTGCCCCTTTCCTATTGATTTTTCTAGGGGACGCTCTATTGGATCTCTTTTAGGATTCAATGAAAACAAAGTTATTGCTCCTAATCAGGTGACTGAGTCTGATTTCCTAGTAAACATATTTAAGGTGAGCATCATTCGAATCGAGTGCAGTATTGCAACAGGTTCTTTCATCGATGGTAAAAGAGGACACTCGATCTATGAATTCTTCCCTTCTGTCCCACCGGGATATCACATCTCTCAAGAGCCTCCAAACCCCATTTACCTACCCATCATAGACACTAACCTTATCGATCAAATCACTCTTCGGGTGGTCGACCAGAACGGAGATAGCATCAACTTTAGAAACGAGGATATAAGCATACGTCTTCATATTCGTCGAAATGGGAATAGATTTTAGAAGGAGAAACCACCGCAAAAGATATAATAAGACAGGACAATCACAGATTTATCGTACTCTCCCTTTGACGCTCAGAGAGTTAACATCAAGCAACAAGAAGTTCCTCGAAACGTTGGGCTTCAGAATTCTGTAATGGACATCTTTAATGTGACCGAAACTCCTTCATTTAAGGATAAAATTGCTAAAGAAGAGGAACATGTGTTTCTCCCATATAATACATCGGCTCTGGATGCTAATGATGAGATTAGGATCCCTTGTCAAGCTGAAGATTTATATACTGTGCCTAACCGGAGTTATCTCTACATTGAGGGCTCTATTTCTAAGCCTAATGGAACACCTACGCTGGCGAAGCTGACTAACAATGCTCTGGCATTTATGTTTGATGAGATTCGACTGGACATGAATGGAACTTGTATAGACAGAACAAGGAATCCAGGTATTACATCGACTATGCGCAACTATGCTGCTCTCAATCCTATGGAATCAAATCGTTTGCTCAATGCCGGATGGTGCTACCCCGGGGAGGATGTAGATATTGTGCATTCAACAAGCGGAGCGTTCAATGCCATAGTGCCCCTGTCAATGCTTCTGGGGTTTGCAGATGACCACAAGGACCTCGTTCTCAATAGCAAGTTTGAGTTGGTGCTAATTCGATCTAAGGACTCCAAGAACTGCATTTTGACACCTGAGGGAGAAGGAAATGCCATTGTTAAACTAACTCGCATCGAATGGAGGATGCCTGTAATTCGCCTTTCAGACGCTGAAAAGGTAGCAATCCTCAAGATCGTCAAGTCTGATAGAGCACTGCATCTTGCATTTAGAACCATGGATCTACATACCCAACCTGCTATTCCGCAAACTAGATCCTTTACATGGAACGTCGCAACAACGTCGAAACCGGAGAAGCCGAGATTTGTTATTGTGGGAGCCCAAACGTCCAGAACAAATAATGCGTCGATGGACTGTTCCGAGTTTGATCATTGTAACATAACAAATTTGAGGCTTTATCTCAATAGTGAGTGTTATCCCTATCACGACATGAACTTGGACTTTGAGAACTCAAGATTTGCAGCTTTATATGAAATGTATTCAAAGTTCCAAAACTCATATTACGGGAAAGACAATTACCCTCTATTGAAGAGAAAAGATTTTCTCAAATATGCGCCATTATTCATCATAGACTGCTCACATCAACCTGAGGAGATTGTAAATGGTGCTGTGAATATCAGACTTGAAATTCAAGCTAGTGCAAATATACCCGCACAGACTACTTTGTATTGTTTGATAATACATGACAGAGTTTTCACATACAAGCCCCTGACTCATGTGATGCAGTCCTTAATCTAATTCCAGCAGGGATTCTTGTAATGAAGGATATTAGGAATATAAGAAATATGTAAAGGAATTCAAGTGAATAAAAAGATATATAAGTTGAACATCAATTTCTTTTTATTTAATATCATTGTACATTTCGAATACCATCCTTCTCCAGCTCCTTGTTCCTACATATGTCATTTCTTTACAGAGAGTTAGGTATATTAAATGCTTTTGTATATAGCATTCTAACCTCGTTAACTGACAAAATTCACTAAAATTTAAAATTATTTCACCGCTATTTAGAACTGTATTCAAAAATCTGATCCTCTCATCTTCCATAAACACAGTGACATTAAACGAATATACAATGTTCTCACTGTAATCACAACACACGTAGTTTTTCTCTTTGAAGAATGCTTCGAATACATGAAGACTATTTCTAATTATTTCCCAGTCATGTGCTGACAGAAACACGAAGTTGTCACTGACTCTGTTCTTAATGATCAGAGATGGAATGTGATAGAATAGTCCTATGTTAACACTATAACTTTTGGAAATGTGAACATCGCGGAGCATGGTTGCTTGTGACATGTTTCCTAGATTTTTATAAAGAAGAATGAGTCCGTTCCCTCTAATGCTTTCAGAGGCTGAGTCGTCTTGGCACACGGGAGCTACTTGCATGCCTCTCTGGGGTTGAAGCAGACGTCATTCGCTCTTCTAGTAGTGTCAGCCTCCTTTGCAGATCTGCAAAGTTATTTTTGGTTCTCTTTTTTCGAGGTTTCCTGATAGCGGTCCTGAAACAGAGCACATTGCATGTGTTACTTAGAAAGAGAAAAAAGATGGTATCTTGAAAGAATAGCATTTGACAGGTGAAACAGTTTCTTTCTTTAAGGAGTATGACAAGAATACTTACATTGATGTTTTGAGGCGTTCCAATTGTGTGCTCGGGGTACGCACAGGAGTAAAATTCTCAATAGCTTCACCACCCTGATCTACCAGGAAGTCATCTATGGCCTGAGTAGATCGCTCCGCAATAGGAACATCGTTTTCATCCTTATCACTGGTGATGTCAGAATCAATAACAGGCCGAGGATCTCGAACTGTCATTCGAAGCCTGTAACAAATAATGTTATCCATAGAATTAGATATTTCAATGATTCACTAAGGAAAGAGACGCGAATTTCTTTTTTCACTTCCACTTACTTTGATTGTCTCTGCCTGAGTTGATACACGCTACACTTCTCATTGCAGAGGAAGTAAGAGTACATATGATCATGAACCTCAGGCTGCGTGCACAGGGTAGCGTGAGTATCACCATTACAAAACTCAGAGTGATGTATAGCATCGTGACTTGAAGCAAATCCGTCAACGTCATCAACTCCGATGTGTTCTTGGTCATGAACAGCCCCTTGCCTAGAATAACGAATATGTTTCAGATTACTCTTTCTGCTTGAAAACAGTAATGAATTCTCAAGAAAATTAATAATTATTGTACTTACATGTATCGCTTTCTGTATACTGGACAGTTCTCTGTGCATACTTCACGAGAAGACATCTGATCGTGGTATGAAGGCCGATTGCAAACAATTGAATGCATTAGACCATTGCATAACTCTTTGTGGTAATACGCGTAATGATACGCCTCCGCTGCGCACTCACTGTCGATATCTGACATATCAGAGACGGCAAATAAATACACTGGAAAAAAATTCACGAAGTAATGTGATGCTCCAAGCTCGAGAGTCTTATATACTCTTTCAATAGTGTGGGGGGATTTCAGGAGCGGGGAGCGATGCATACCCATAGCCGGAGATGGAGTGGAAGGGAGAGTCTTCCATCCAACCATTGGACACCTGGGCAACAGGGGGAGGGGAGGTTAAAATTATTTTCATCTCAAACATGTACCAACCGGCACAAACCCTAAAGTAGGGGGGAAAGACATTTTTTAGTTCATTGACGCCAGCGCTCGGTGACATCTGGTCGGCATCATATCTACATCAAAGGACTTAACAATCATCGAATTATTTATGACCCATTAATTATAAGAAAAATGTTACAAAGAAACACACCTGCACTTTTACACATGACAGCTTAGGGGGGGTGGGTGATTAATTGAGGGGGCGTGGTAACATTCCAGACATGTTACAACATGTCTCCCACCCCACCCCCTTATCAATTTATATGCAAATTAGATATTCTATTGTGCTAGGACGCCCATTTATGAACTACTAATGGGGATAAAATATGTAAGAAAAAGAAGCTTTCAAATTTGTCTTAGATTAGTAGAAGTGGGTTTTAGGAGTCTGCGATAGCGAAATATTCAAAAGAGCCTTGCTCTGTGTGTACCTAGAAGTCCTAAATCTAAATGTTCACATAACCATGAGAAGGAAGGCGTTTCCTGATAAGACAAAGTAACACAAGGTATGGATAAAATATAGTTAATATTCGAAATTGCGAAAATGGCTGATGACATAATTACAACCATTTTATATAAATTGTGTATTTCAAAAATATCTACATATTTGAAGAGTACGATTTGGTTTATGTAATCAATGTGTTGTATACACAGAAGCAGAGTGGATCAGGGGGGGGAGATGCCATACTTATGGTTTTAGGGATCAAATGTTAAGTTTAATTGAGGGTTTAGTTTCAGCACTAAACTGGCATTCACTGAGGAGCCGTCTCTACATATGTGCGATTTTTTTATGTTATTATTGTTAATTAAGTTAGTTTTGATTTGTTTAATCAAAAGTGTAGTTTAGGCATCTCAACCCGAACATCGGAGTGAGATGGCAATCATATCGAATGAAAAATGGAGTACTATTTTTGTGCACTTGTGATACAAATACATACTTTAGAAAGCATATTTATTAGTATTATAAAGAATAAAATACTAAAGAAAGGTAATACTGAATGTAAGAATAAACAAATGACATGATTACTTGCAAATGAAGTCAAAGTTTTCCGCACAGTTGTTGCACACGTTTTCTTCTTTTGTACAGGTTTCATGCAAGCATCTTCTGCAAACGACACACTGAATACAATTAACCTGTGGTCCAGTTTTATCGTAGTAGCTGAGAACACACTCAGCACTATAATCTCTGTCATTTTCTGACCTGTTTGGTCCTCTAATCGTTGACTCATTTTGCTGCAGATTTCCCCTTGTTTAATTCACTCGATCTAATTTTGACCTCTTCTATGCGATTTTGTTCTGTGAGAACTTTAGCATATTTCTTCTTGCGATTAGATTTCAGTAGATCCAATATAGGCATTCTGCATGGCCGCGCCGTGGCTCAGGGGTTAGACCGCTTAGCTCTCATCAAGTAGGCCCGGGTTTCTATCCCAGGCGACCGCAAAGTGAGATTTGTGGTGGACAACATGGCGCTGCCGTATGTAGTAAAAGCGGGCGTTAAACACTACACATTTCACATTTCATTCTGCATAACCTGCAGTTGAGGTCCCTCTTCATTTTCTGAGGGAACAGCTTCAGCACATCCTCTACTGTTTGGTTCACTTTCTTGAAACCTTTCTGCATGATCAGTAGCAACCATATCGGCAATTTCATACAAACATTCTGGAATCGTTCTTCATCAAACGTCGTTTTAGAGTTCTATATGGAATGTTATATTCTTGGGAAGCTTTAAAACAATTCACTCCACCAGTCCCCACACGTTCCAGAACCCTCTGTAGACATTCTTTAGGCCACTGACATCTATTTGAAGTTCTAACATACACTTGAGGCATCTCCTACGAAAATAACATCCGTATAAGTGAGAAATTAAAGTAAGCATGTCACCCCGAAGAAAACAGTGGCATCTCACCCAAGGATCGGGGTCAGATACCACTTTTGATGAGTGCCACAATACGGTCGCTGCATAGCAACAGAGGATGGCAAACTATACCACAATATACCTACTATGATTAGCATGCGCGAAATTTCGCTCTGCTACTTTATTCATACTCTTGCACATACGAGTACTTTAAAATAACTGTGCAGCATTTACCTGGCATCCACTTTTACACCTTACATGTATTCGTTCGTTTAAAAGTGAAGAAACACCTTATACAATGAAACACGCATTTGCCTTCACGTCACATTGCCACTAACGAGTGCCGTACAGTTTGGAGTCGCGATCTGTTTTCAGCCATCGGAACTATAAACTTTGGGCATCTAACCCCGATAGGCATATCCCCCCTGATTCACTCTATACAGATTTCCTTCCAAATGCAGCGGACTTGTGCCGCTCCTGATGCATTCCATATATTGATATCCTTGTCATGTAAAACCTCAAACTTATCAATCAAATTTGTGAAAGGTGTTTTGATAAAATCAAATGTCTCAAATTCTCAAAGTAAGGAACAGTTTGGGGCAGGCTGCATTTCCTGAAAATCTTCCATAACGCAACTTTTAAGACGGTGAACTTCGCGACAGAAACAATGAACACATCACATTATTTACAGGATAATTCACGATCTGTCTTAGCGGATGAATATTATTAATCATATTCATTAACATTAGACTAAAAGATGAGCGTACAAGTATGTACGCGCTATTAATCATCTAATCATATCCAAGCTAATTGGTTAAGTCCTGTAAGTTGTCCAGAAGACAATCACCGGGCTGAAAGAGAAAGTTCTAGATCAGAAATAACCAAGGTCCAGCAGGAAGTTATAACAATGGTGAATGTTCTAGAATATCCGATAACAGTTTTAAAAGCCAGCGTCTGCTTTGGAAAGTTTCAGAATAAGCTATGGCGTAACTGGCACTATGAAGTTGCTATATCAAATACGTTTAGGACCCTAGGATCCATTCCGTCCCCATCAATCAATATCTCACCATCACTTCCTCGGTCTTACTATGTCTCTTTTACTAGTTGGAACCTAGTCGGTCACTGTTCTAGAGAATCTATCCTTGTCCATCCTTGTTATATGTCCTATGCATAATTCTTTACTCTGAATAATTATTACCTTTATGTTAAATATTTTAAATACTTCTCTTTTTATTCATTTGTTTTAGGATAATATAGTGAATCCAGTAACGCAGTAATTTGTTATTAATTTAATTTACACTGTATGACATTTTCTGAGATTTTTCCAATATTTTCAGGTTTCGGCGTTTTTCCCCCTGTCTGTAAGCATACACCAGCGGAAGCCAAAAAAAATGCAACAAAATCAAGGACTGCTTAACTATAATGAAGAGTTCAGTTATAGATAAATATATCATGGTGGCATCATTTAGATAAGATCAGAACAAATGAAGCAGACATACTACAAGAAGGTATGTCCAAACAACTGCATTTTTAATTTTAGCTCAAATTGCAATTTGGTCAACCCTCTGGGGCAGCAATACAGGCGTATGTTCGTACAGGCAGATGAGCTTACAGGTGATGAATGACGTTCTGCGATACACTGTCCAAGCATCTTGCATCTGTTGTCACAATTCGGCAATGGTTGTGGCCAACATTGGAAAACCAGTCAGTTTCTTTCCCATGATGTCCCATATAAGTTCACTGGGAGAGAGAGAGATCAGCGCTTTACTGGCCAGGACAGTTGTCGTATATCATAAAGATCACTTTGCATTGCAGCAGCTGTATAAGTCGTGCGTTATCCTGTTGAAACAGCACATTGCCGTTCTGTTGCACAAAGGATTAGGAGCACAGGACTAAGTACCTGCTGGATGTAGCTCGCACTGGCTACACGTACTTACACAGACACCAAAGGTAATCGCGAATTTTGATGAAACTCCACATCATGTTGCCAGGAGTTGGGGATATCTGTCGTGGACGAATGTACTATGGCAAGTTTGCACACCAGCTCCACGTTGTACGTATACACAACCGTAACTTGCGTACTGGCAGAATTTGATCTCCTCATTCAAGATAGCGTCATTCCATTGTCCAATTAAACTTTTCTCGACTCCTGAGTAGACGTGTAGTGCTGTGGTGAAACAGGTATCTTACCCAAATTCTACATGTGCCCGTACCGCTTCCGTAAATGTTGTTAGGGTATCCAAAGATGCTCGTGCAATGCGTGGATCCAGACATACGTCTGTAAGACGTGGCCGCCCAGAATCTGGTCTATATGAGGTAGAATATATATGCTCGTACATTGCACAGAACATGGGCAGCAATTTGTCAATTGCTTCATCCAGCCTCCCGCAGGCCAACAATTTAATTTGACTTATTTCAAATGACTGTAGCTGTGCACAAGAACGTTCGTTTCGTTGTGTCATAGCTTCAGCTTAGACTTTTTATTTTTTATGTTTTTGATACTGCTATTGAGCTGCGATGGCACCAGTGACTGCCAGCAAAGTGGACACAGACACTCCTGAGCAGTCACTTCATTGTCCGCTGACCGCGACACTTCATTCTACAATACTATAATCCCTCAATATGCAGAAGTTATTCATATATTACAATTTTGCTGTTAACTTTATGAGAGTACACAGCTCTAAAGCAATAGTCAAATAATTCAAGAATACTGGTTTTGAAATTCTGTACGGAATGATTGACCACGGGGAAATAAACGAGCGTTACCTTATGCAATTCAGGATGTATAAGTTATTTTAAGATTCAAACTAATTCAACCAGTATCTAACAAATATTTTATATCACATTAATTTTATAGTTATTAAATATAAAATAACTGTTTTAATGAGAACTAAATTCACTGGGTAGCAGGTCCTTATTTATTTCTTACGGTTTACTACTTAGCCAATATATGCAAAATTCATTTCGATTGATGAAGGTTTCGTATGGTGTTCACAGAACATCCAAGACAGGCATTTTACGTAACACTCGAATTTCTTAAAACAAAGGCTGTATTAATAAAAATATTCAGCGTACCTCAAGGCAAATACATATTTCCCGATAAATCTAGATTTTGATTTTTTCAGTGAAGTGCAGTACTCCTTTCTATTTCCTATATGTAGGTCATAAAATAGAATAAGCAAAACTTAAACGCTCTAAAATTTCCAAAAATGAGTGATAAAAGAAGACATGGATTTCGCAGGTAACGAAATAACACAGATGAACTGGAAGTTCTACTAAAACCAAGTGAAACTTATGTGATATATTTCCGAAATCTTGTTTATTTATTTGCCTCTTGTTCAAAGAGTCTCTCATTGCGCATTTATATATTCCATTATAGGTTTAAGAGGGATTCAGGGATAGCGTGATTCTTAAAAGTTATTTTCCTATTACCTGGAGAGGAATCTCCTTTTATGAGACAAGAGAAGGAGAGTACTTACTTGAAAATATGTATCTAAATAAAGAATATCTAGACAGTGGTTAAAGGGACGAAAATAAATGTTTCATATAAATTGTGTGCTTTAACGAGATCTATTACAATTGTGTGTACTAAGGCTGTGTATCTTCTACGGTATACCAGTTATAAGAAAGCTTTAGGAACTGCGAGGACTTGGCAGGCTTTCTTTGAAAATGACAATTAATTGTCTTTGTTCATGTTTTTGCGTACTTTCGAATGTCCCTCGCTTCGTCGAACTTCGAAGCCACGATCTGTTGCCTTTCATCGTACTTGTCGATGTTGTGGCTTTGGAGGCGCTATGATCTCAGGGTCCGCCTCGACGACTATCTGTATTACTGCTGATTGCTATGGAGTTAGCACGGAGGTAGGAGTGGCAAATTGGGGTTTTCTCAAGGACTTTCGTAAAAATAAAGTCACAACTCTTTGATAACGGCGATCCTAGTTACGCTGATGTCTGCAGGTTTTCACAAAATAACGAACCAGTCGCGAATGTAAATATACTACTCACAACTTTAAAATATTAACAGCTCTAACATAAGTCACCTAGAAGTATGCTAAAATCAGGCCGTGCGACTAATAACCGGTGCAGCAAAAGCAACTCCAATCACGGCAATGCAAGCCTTAACTCGGAACTATCCAATACATCTAACTTTAGAGGAGCAGGCACTAACACAACATGAAAAAAATGGCTGAAAAGATTACTACAACCAATCAAGATGAAAACACAAACATGCTTCAGCCACAAAGTCATAGCATTAAAAACAGATCTGAATCTTCCTAATTCTAAAGAAAACATTTTAATCAAAGATAACCCACTTACTTTTGAACCAATGAATATCTAATTATATTTAGAACAAATACGATAGTTGCAGAGTCTGAAACTTCCAAACCTGTACTAAAAGCACTAGCATTAGAAACTGGAACCATATATACCCACCTGAAGAATGGTTACATATCTACACAGATGGATCTAACTTGGACAACAACTCAGGAGCAGGAATTAAGTGTGCACTGTTCTCATTCTATCAACCAGCAGAATATCACACAACAAATTTTAATGCAGAAGTAACGGCTATACTTATTTCACTACAACACCTTCTATACAGAATAGATAAATTCAAAAATTCTGTCATATTTTTCTGATTCTAAAGCAGCATTATGTGCAATGAGTTAATATAAAATGAGATCAATCCAAATTAACGAATGTCACAAAATGATCCAACAACTTCAAAAACTACAAAAAAGAATTATATTACAGTGGCTACCTGCACATTTTGGAATTGCTGGTAATGAATCATTTTCAAATGAATGATTTTCTTTCCAAAAAAGATGCAAATTTAACTCAGAACAAAAGTAAAAACTTACCCTTACATCCGTAAAATGATTAATCAAAAGCAATTATATAAAAACAAACAAAACCAATCAATATCTCACAAAGCCAAGATAAAAAATGAAACATTTTAATTAAAAATCCATAAATTATTTCACAATCCCACGTAAAGCTGCAGTAGCAAATTTTAGATTACTTAGGAACATGATTATTTTGCCAAACACACAGAATAGGAATTTTTACAAGCCCATATGTCCTCTGTGCAACAAAGATGAGGAAATGACTGAATAACATCTTTTAACCTGTGAGGCCCTACCTGCCGGACCCACTACACAGAAATATTGGAGAGTAAGAGAGCTAATGGCTTCATTGCCAAAGCTCAGCATTTGAATACTACAACAACAAAAACTTAAAAATATTTAAATAAATATCAAAATAACATCGGATGCACTTCGCACTTTATTGGGTGAAAATTATATGAGGCTGGTGTGAGCTGCTATGTTCGTCCTGCTCGAAAGTTCACCAGACTGCCCCAAGTTTCACCCAAACACTTACCCTTCTACAAACATCCGAAGCTTCAGAATTTTCCTAACCCACGCCAGGTTTCTTTCTTCCCATTGGTCACGTCATTTTTATCTCTGCTTTAATTGGTTCCCTCTTAGAACTGAATATCCTAATGGCATTCCAAAACAAACTCTGTGGTAGACGATTTTCTCCGACGGAACGGTAAATTCTTTCGCTACAAGAAGGGAAGGCCCTCTTAAGGGTAGCAGCAGCTTTGAGGAATTCTAAATACCACAAATGTTAAATGTGAGACATAGTTTTTATCTTTGATGAGTAGGTGGTGTAGAAGAGTAACAACTTAAGTTAGTTAGTGAGTACTCTTCAGTAAGGCACACTAGGCTACTACTTAAACCACATCGCATTGGTATCCCTTATTATCCTCTACTTTTTTTGTTTTCATTGCTAGTTTCACATCCACCCGAGGGCCCATTTTAGCAGGTGTCCCTCAAAGTTCAGTACTAGCACCATCCCTCTTTAATATCTGTACTTATGTCTTCCTGCTATAGCTCCAACTTGCACAGCTTTATATGCCGATGACACTGCTCTCTTTTATTCCCACTCCGATATCCGTCAAGCTATTCTTGTACTACAAACTGCCCTGGATCGACTAGCTCACTGGTTCTCTAACTGCCGTATTTCCCTCAACATTAACAAGACAGAGGTTAAGATCTTCTCTTTACGTCCTTATAAGCATCCTCCTTTACTACAGCTGCTCGGGGACCCTCGACTAACCTGGAACGCCCACATCTGTTGGTCTGTTACACTTGCGTCTACACGGCCCTCAAAACTGTACCCTTTACTCAACAAACGAACCTTACTTGGTTATGAATCATCCCTTCTTCTTTACAAATCTCTAGCACGTCCCATTTTTTCCCTATGCAGCTCCAGTATGGGGTGGCACCAGCAAGACTAATCTCCGCCGACTGCAGGTATTACAAAACAGGCTGCTGCGTACAGCTACAAATGCTTCATGGTTCGTCAGAAACGAAAAACTTCATCAAGAGTTTGGTCTTCTACCCGTTCACCAGTGCATCCGCCGGCTGGCACGACCTTCCTTTTACCACCTCCAGGAGGTCCCTGGAGCTGTGACGTACAATTTCAGCGCTCGCGCTACCCAACCACCTCGCGTCAAGCGCAGACTGCCAAAAGATCTTCTCCTGAGTGACCTTTCCTGTACAAATGATCCAGACGAGTGAAACCTATGAAACTTAAAGACCTCCATTTGTGTTATAGTGATCCTGCCATATTTAGCTAGAGGAGTCGTTCACGGCTATCTCAATTGATAGGTGTACTGTTTACAAGTGTTTTAATAACAAATATCAGTAAAGCATATTTGCTGATCGATGAATAATAAAACAGAGTACTCTTCAACATCAGCTGCTCATCCAATATTAAATCTTTGAGGAAGTTATGACTGAAAACTAGCAGACTTTCCTAAATGACTACGCCTGTATTTATTGATAATCGAGTCTCGAGGTTCATACCATTTTATTCATATGTGCTGTTCAATAAAAGTTAAACATTACCGACGGCTGAATTCATAACATATTATAGTTCATTTGTATAATAACTGGGTAGATGAAAATAACGATTAAAATATGTAGTACTTTAATGGAAATCGTTGGTAACATTAATAAAAAGTGGAAAAGCTCTCCATTTAAGTGGCTGTTTTAATTTAGAGGATTTGCGTCGAAAACTTGATGCCGTAATTTTAAATAATTGTTAATCTATACACTGAGTTTGATAAATTCCGGATATTTTGTCTTTAGTCTACATTTTTTTTTTTTTTTTTTTTTTTTGAATTTACGTCCTCCAACGTTAAGTCATATCGGACGGCAGATGAATTGGGTGAAATGATGCTCAACTGAGTACAGGATCCATGGAGCTTAGACTTACCCGACGTTCGTCTTGAAGTATAAGGGAAAACCACGGAAAAAATCTTATCCAGGTAACTCACCCTGAGCGAAATTCAAACTCGGGACCTTTTGAACGTGAGGCGCACACGCTACCATCTACACTACTGAGGCATTGGTCTACACCGTGGACAAACGCAAACATATATGACGCGCAGACACACACACACACACACACACACACACACACACACACACACACACGCGCGCGCATATAGCACCCACATATACACACATTTTAAAAATGGTGCTTACGATTCAGAAGCCTCGAAACGTGAATTTCGAATATTGAATCCACGGGTGCAAAGCGATACTCCCGTTATCACCTAAGGTACATTATAGAGAAAGTAAAAATATGTGTTATTCTTCGCTCGATTTGCTTACTTTATGGGATACGAGGAAGATGCATTAAAATGAATGAATAATAAAGGGCATATTCCTTTGTTACAAATAATGAGCCCGCAGCATGTTGGATAAAGAAGGATTTTTTATGAAACCCATTAAGTTTTATGTTATTCATGACAGTAGAAACTATTGTGCTGTTTTATAGTATGCAGTTATGATAAATATTCAGTCAAGTCTTTGATGCTCTCGGTATTAACATCAAAAAGTATACCACTGGCTCAATGCCTTTATCCTTTGTTTCAAACTTTTAGTTATATTAGCATTGCTGTTAATAAGGATCCCTTTCGACAACCTCATAACGTAAGAGAGAAATTTCTGCTTTTCCATTTTTACTCGGTAACACAATGCATGAACGACCTTTTGCTTTTGTACTTAGAAATTCGTAGTTTCCTTGCTTTACTGTCTGTGAATAAATCTACATACAATGTACCGTGTAAAGACTTTGAGTCAACTTGCTGCTTCTCTTAGTCTAGCTGGCAAGTGTATTTCATTGCTCACCATCAACACTGTTGCATATATGTAGTAGAGAATAACGAAATAGACAGCTGTAGATATTATTCCGAATGAAAGACGATAAATCAATCAGACAGTATAACACATGTGAGGTGTAAAACTGATGGTAAAGATTGTGGGAAATGTAACATAGAAAAAAGTACCCAAAAAAATCGCTTAATAATAAATTTTATTAAAAGTTATATAAAATGCTATTAACCATTTTGTTTTATATAACTGTCACCAATTAATTTAAAACGTATTTAAATATTCATAAGCATTAATAGCTTAACCTAATGAAATTAAAGTCAAGAATAGTTATGAAGCAGTACGCCATATTGCCAAAAAAGACATAAAAATATGCAAGCTATATGTTTTGAGATTTATACATTATTTGCTGCAGGTTTTTGTCTATCTCTTATGGTTTATATACGAGGTACGTCTAGAAAGGAAGCTCTGTTTGCTAATAAAATTAAACTGTAGACAGATAAAGAAAAATTATATATTGCACAAAATTCTACAACTCTAAAACTAACTTTCCACATAACTGCCAAATTTTTCAGGCATTTGTCATAGCTAGGCACACGTTTTTGTACTCTTCTTCATAGAAGTTTGCAGTCTGTGTCTTCAAACATTTGGAAATATTTCTTTCAGCTCTTCGTCATTGTTGAAGTGTGGACCGCCAAGGAAAGATTTGAGATGCAAAAACAGATGAAAGTTACTAGGAGCGAGGTCAGGGCTGTACGGGTATGGTCAAACACGTCCCAGCCAAATCTCTGTAGGATTTCATCGTCGCATTTGCGGTGTGTGGTCGTGCGTTGTCGTGAAGAAACGCAACACCTTTTGACAGCATTCCTCGGTGCTTATTCTGTATTATGCGGGGCAATTTCCTAAGTGTCTCGCAGTAAACATCTGCTTTCATTGTTTGACCACGCGGTAAGAAATCAATGAGTAAGATGCCTTTCCTAGTCCCAGAACACTGTACACAACATTTTTCGAGGTGTCAAGAGTTTTTTCGGCTTAACCTTTGCTGGGCTTGAGGTGTGCCTCCATTCCATTGATTGACGCTTAATTTCAGGGTGTCGTAAGACACCCAAGTTTCATCTACTGTGACTATCTGTGTCAGAAATTCTTCGCTGCCTTCATCATAACTGTTCAAAAACTGAAGTGCGCTACCCATCGGTTTTGCTTTGAGTTGCTCAGTAAGAATCTTTAGCTCCCAATGTTAGCAAAGTTTAATTTCAGTTTTTCGGTAACAATTTCATGAACTAGTGATCGTGAGATTTGGGGAAATACCATAGTGAGAGCACTAATTGTAAACTTGCGGTTTTCCTGGATCTTGTCGTGAATCGCGTGAACCAGTTGTTCTGTAACCAAAAATGGACGCCCAATTCGTTCTTCATCGTGCACTTCACTACGCCCTCCATTGAACTGTCAGACCCATCTTCTCACCATTGTATCACTCATCGCATTTTCTCCGTCAACATCGCAAATTTGCGGATAAATTTCAACTGGTTTCACTTTCCCAGTATCAGAAAACGAATCACAGGTCTGATTTCACAAACGGCGGGATTTTCAATCAACACCGACATTGTAAACAAGTACAAATAAGCGTACATGGCTCACAGCGATGTCACAATGGCACACGTCTCTTCTCCTTGATACAGATCGTCTACAGCGCTTGTGCGGATTTGCGATCGCAGCGCTGCAGCGGAGATAAATCAAAACTTCCTTTCTGGACGCCCCTTGTATATACATGCTGACAATTAAAGATATGCCCTATATTAGTAGCGTAAAATCTCACCCATGATGTACTCTTATCATATTCGTTTGAGAAAAAAGTTGGCACACACAAACACGTTTAAATTTAAGCACCTCAAAACGTTTAGTTGACATTGAAACTTCTTAACTTTTGGTGGACAATATATATGCAGAATGTTTCAGAAATATTTTTACAAACTTCAGGTATGGGTTCCTCACACAGAAAGAAGGAAAGAAATTTCATATGAACATATGCTCCATAATCCTTGGTATTCATGTTATTCCTGTGACAATGAAAGTGAGTTCAACGGCCTTCTGGGTTCAACATCAAAACTTAATTTCTGTATACACTGATCGAAGGCTTTAAACTATTGTACTACAGACGGTAGATGACGAAGCGTTGCCATGGAGACCTGTTTAAGTTTGTCACTTTTTATCAGTCTGTTTTCAACGTTTCAATTGTGTACATGTAGTGAGTTAACTGCACGTATTACGTTCTAACAAGCCTGGATATTCATTTCGACAACAGGCAGACATGACTTTTATGTATGGTCGCGCGAATGGTAATGGATGCGAGGCTGCACGGCTCTATCAGATGGAGTTGCCAGGCCGAAGGCAACCGAGTCATCCAACCTTCATCGCTGTTTATCGTCGTCTTGCTGAGACAAGAACCGTTGCACCACGGACTATTGATTGAGGAAGACCAAGAGTTGTAGGTACGCCGGGACGTGTGAAATAGATATTAAAGTATTTCGAAGGCGATCCAGGTATCAGTACGAGAAAACTGGCTGTTGGTACATCACACATGACAGCATGACGGGTACTTCACGAGCATCTTCTGTATCCATTCACATTCAACAAGTGCAGGGTGTTTCGCCTGCCGATTATCCACCCCGGATAACCTTTGCAGATATTTTGTAGCACAAACAATCAATTCATTGTTTGTCTCGTCAGTTTTGTTTACAGACGAGGCAATGTTTGAGAGAGATGGAATTACTAATTTGCACGACGTATGCGTATGGGCAGTTCGTAATGTGTGGGCTGGTATTGTAGGTGACTGGTAGGTCCATACATTTTACCAGCACGTCCTACTGGTACTGTCTACAGGGAATTTATCCAGCACTCTCTTCCCGACCTACTTCACAAGGATGTGCCCCAGCAAACACGAATATAACATGTTGTTTATGCATGACATTTTAATCGCATTGCTCAAGATACACTGATTGGTATCTACCATGACCGATGGATAAGCAAAGACCAGTACATGGCCTGCACGTTCCCCGGACTTCAATTCGGTGGAGTATTAACTCTGGGGGCATCTTAAATCATTGGTTTATGGATGTGATATCCTGGATGCAGAAATGCTTCACCGATGTGTCATGGAAGCCTGCGAAACGATTCGCCAGCATCCCGGAGTTTTCGCCTGCCTCGGTAGCGTAGATGGCAGCTTGTCTGCCTCGCGTTCAAGAGGTCCTCCAATTTCGAATATCGGTTAGGGTGACTTACCTGGATAAGAGTTTCCCCTTATCCTAAAATATGAATGTCGGGTAACTTTAAGCTCTATGGACCCTGGATTCATTTGAGCATCATTTCACCAATTTCATTCACCATCCGACACCAATAAATTTTGGAGAATGTAAATTGAAAAAAAAAATCTGGAGTTTTTGAAACTGTGCGATATTCCATGATTTAATGAATACAGACATGCATAGAAACAAGAGGACATTTCAAGCATTTATTATGAGTTTTCTGTGTTATAAGTGTACCACTGTGTTGAACACCTCCTAAAAATAAAACAAATAATTATGAGACATGTGTTCATATGAACTTCTTTCCTTCTTTTGGTGTGAGGAACACATCCGAAGTTTGTAAAGGTATATCTGAAACATCTTGTATATTAAAGGTGAGACAACTGCCCCTTATTCTCGCCCAGCTCGGATGAGTAGATGGTAGGGTGTCTGCCTCTCGTTCAAGAAGTCCTGAGTTCGAGTCTCTCTCAGGGTGAGTTAACTGGATAAGGTTTTACGCGGGGTTTTCCCTTATCCTTAAAGGCAAATGTCGAGTAACTCTAAGCTCCAAGGACCCTTGACTCATTTAAGCAACATTTTACCCATCACTTAGCTCATTCACCGTCCGATATGACTTAACGTTGGAGGACGTAAATTACAAAAAAGAAAAAGAAAAAAAAATGCCCTTCATTCTCTAGCTTTATGCAATCCACATTTTGTACTCTAAAATGAAAATATCGACTCCATTACTAGGTTCTACCTGCGTATTTAACATGAATGTTAAATACTCAATGAAATTAGTACAAAAGATGTTATCGCAAGGCTCGTAATTTATTCGTAATTAAACAGCTGACGTTTGCACGTCTACAAAAGTATAGGTATATTTCTGTAGGTATACTAAGTTACAGCTGTATAGCTATATTCATTTTTTACCATGTAATACTCACAATTTGAATTTGTTATTATTAAAACTTATTATTCTTACTTTAAATTGTTTTATTTATGCTTTATGGCATTGTTCGATGTTTCTTTATTGGTGAACTACAAGTAGGTAGTTGTTTAAACACACCTATAGATGGGTAAAATTGAAAAAATCATCATTTATACACATTTGAACACAGATCACATGGACGCTAAACACAGCTTTGCAGACATATAATTATTGTGCTATTGAAAATATCGTTTCGAATTCGCATGTTTTGTGGCGCTGGAATGATCCTTTTTCTATTCCCGGAACATGACTCCTCAAACGAAGCAAATGCTGGAACTGATGACCTTCTTGGGTAATGAAGGCCCTCAGGGACTTTATAATTAAATTATTGTGAATTCCGTTTCCAAATTGTGATGAACATAAAAAAGAGTATTTTCAGTGCTGAGACTCGAAACTGTGGCACTGGGGGATTAGGACACAGGAGACGTCATATTCCTATTAGGTTACTGCAGGACACATTCTACATTGAGTAATACGACTTGTATGTCTGACGCTATGCCACTGCCACCTCGTGAGCTTTCGTGTTTTATTTAGGCTGTAAAGCAGCTTTAATCATTTGCTGGGTGTTTTGTTTTCACATATATGGGAGGTTGTTATTGAGGCGGTTCGGCCCGTAGCGAACCACGTCGAGCTCTCCCTTGTGCTCAACGCCTCACAATTAAGGATTGTTGGCGTGAGGAGGTTAAGGAAAGGGGAGATTGTAACCGGTTCGAGGTGACTTGTAGCTCCCGCATGAGAACTCTCATCTGTATTTCAGAAGTGGGTTCGTCCTGACTGGTTGTAGGTTGAATGACGACACCTCGAATCTGCTAGACAGAAGTTTATTATTGCCTTTAAGCTCCTTTGCTCGCCACCGTAAAGTCGTCGTCGGTGTGGTTGCTGTGTTTAGCATCACTGTCAATATTGTGATAATCATCTTGATATCAGGAAGACAATAACACAAACAAAGGAATAAGTATAAATAAATGACGTATACCAGAATAGATATATTCCATAATGCTAGTATATACTCTGGAGACCGTCACAGTGACAAGGCCACTCTGCGAAGGTCAGTAAACTCTCTTTGCAATCCCTGTAAACGAACAACCCTACTCTATTGTCTGTTTTGCCCTCAAGGAAAATTTGGCGCCTCCCAGTCGAGGACCAAGCCATGGTTCAAATCCTATGCGGCCTCTGACAACAGGCTATAAGATTTAGACCGACGCGCAGAGCGCATGCTTCCGCATAAATTCTTGCATGTGGGCCGTTAGAGAAAGCGTCTCTGATGTTAGGTCCGAAACTGGAAATTCTGAACAATGATCTTAAGTGCGGATAGGTACCAGCCAATGAAAAATTAATATTTATTCACGTGATTTTTCAAACTCAAAAAAATACCTAGACAGGGGGTAATTCACAGTGATGGCAGAAAGTAGGTTTTTCTTGTAAGAGCACTTCGTTCCTGAGTTCTACGTGAAACGGACGCGTATTTAGCGCCGCCTTACATGTACACTTCCGCGCCATGCACCGAGACAAAGTGCATTATTTAACAGTCCCTCCAGTCCGAGTTAGCGCAAAGGGTAATATGTACGAAAGACAATAAATATATCCAATTCGACTACACAGTGCTACTACCTCCGTGCTTCACATCACAATATTCACAGTGACGCTAAACACAGCAACCACACCGGCAATGACTTTACGGTGGCGGACAAAGGAGTCTAAGGACATCAATAAACTGCTGTCTACCAGATTCAAGGTGTCATCTTCATTCAGCCCACAGCCAGTCAAGACGCACCCACTTACTGAAGTACAGATGAGAGTTCTCACGCGGGAGCTACAAGTCCCCTAGAACCGGTTACAATCCCCCCATCCTTTAATCTCCGCACGACACCAATCTGTGACGCCTCTACTGTGAGGCGTTGAGCACAAGGTAGAGCTCGACTTGGTTCACTACGGGCAGGACCACCTCATCCTGTAAAAAAGTCCATTTGGTTACAGCTCATATAGGAATTACGTGTATATGTATTGCTCAAAATGACATCTATACGTTCATAGTTGAATAATTTAGAACTGGACACGTAAAGCAGAGGGCCACTGATTGTGCTAAAACGTAAAGACATATACCACCTTCTTCATGCTACACATAATCAAATGTGAAAGCCAGTAGGATGCCTCCCAAAGCTGCTAGGACGGCATAGATGGAAGCGAGTGTACAGTAAGACCGTGAACTCGTGTTGATATAATGCGCAGATGTTTATATCGTTAAAGATAATGTAAATCAACTCTGCCAGGTCCGGTTCGTGGTTCTAGAGTGCGTTCCCTCAGCCTGTTCGTCGGTAGTCGCCATGCGTGTTCCGCGCGCGATCCATCGGTTTTCTGGCCGGTAGTTCGGCGTAGTATATTCCGTATATATTTTTATTCTTCTTATTATTGATACTGATTACATTTTATTCCTGACTTTATGATTGTTACAAAATATTCATCACCTGTTACACAAACATAATTATTTTTATTTTATTATTACTAAGCTTTATCACAGTAGGTGTTGAATGTGGTGTCTTTCGGCAAATTACCATTCCTGGCACCAAACACCAATTTTTCATCATATAAAGGTACCTTGTGGATTAATTTTGGATTTTCAGTACACCGATACCTATTATTTTGTGAAGCAATATGGCCACTTAAATGAAGCTTTGCCTCAACTGAGAAAATTATTAAATGTGGGTCAACAGTACGGCCAGAAATATTTTGTAAAATCCAGTTACTGAAGTTTACGTGGGCTTCATCATCACTTGCTCGTAATTGATGGACAACAGTCACTCTGTGTGATTTTAATTTCAACAGTTTCGTACACCTATGTACTGAGGTTTTTGAAACACAGGTTGTGCTACACGTCTTAAAAATTTATTCGGAGACCGTCAAACGCTTCGCCAATTTCTTCAAGTTTCCCTTACGTTAGAATCCTTCGTTTCTCTTTACAACTTACAGCATAAAATGATCCTGTTCTTCTTACTTTATTCACTTAGATGTCTCGCCGTTTCTCTACTCGGAACAGGAACACCACGAAATGTATCTTTAAATAAATCTGCACAATTTTTTACATGAGTATCCTTCAGTAAGAGTCTATATATAAAAAGTAGTTTCTCCAGCGAAAATTTGAGTACCATTTCTGGGTTATAGTAGTCCAATAATGCAATGGTACACAAATACACACGCGTTTCGGTCTGTACAGAAGGAGCAGTAACAGCTGACTGAAGCCCGTATGTTCGCTAAAATGAAGAGCCCGTGTCCTTCATTTCCCTCAGACGTGTCGCACAAAACTGCCGTTAAATTCCCGGCCAAAGCGCTGAGGGAACGCTCTGTAGTATACTGGGTATTTAAAATACTAATATTGATCTGAGCCAAAACACGACGTGATTGTCATACACTTTAACACTAAACGGATATGAGACAGATTGACCCAGGGGCTGGTTTGCATTGCCTTTTTACTAGCCATGTCATCCAGTCATTCAGATTAAATGTTTCCTTACATTTCCCGTTTAATCGCTCAACTAGACCTCATCTTTATTCACAGGCTAATGAGCCCGCCACGGTAGCGTGGTGGAAGCATGTCTGCCTCACGCTCAAGAGGTCCCGAGTTCGAATCTGGGTCAGGGTGAGTTACCTGGATAAGGTTTTTTCCAGGGTTTTCCCTCATCCTGAAAGACGAATGTCGGGTAACTCTAAGCTCTATGGACTCCGGGCTCATTTGAGCATCATTTCACCCATTCCATTCATCGTCCGATATGACTTAACCTTGGAGGACGTAAATTACAAAAAACAACAAAACAGCCTAATGTGTATGTGTGTGTGTGTGTGTGTGTGTGTGTGTGTGTGTGTGTGTGTGTGTGTGTGTGTGTGACTCACTCAAGTTTGGTATGGAACACATACAATAAAGAGATTCTGCTAACATTGAATGAAACAGTATACTATAGTAAACCAGAATATCAAACCTTTTCCTTACGCACGACGCAATTGATGGTAGCTCCTATCTTTTTTGATCACTGATATTTTGTTGAACTTGCATTCCTAATTTTGTCTGTGTGAAACAAAATCCATTGTGCCTTCTCTTGAGAAGCAGTAAATTAATGAAAATGTGAGCTCCCTTCTTTAATCAGGGGACCTCAAACAGACGGAAAAGAAATACAAGGAGATTGCCGTATAAAAGAAGGAAAGAAAGAAAACAGAAGCATGATGTCACGATACTTCTTCTGAATTGATAAGGATAATGTATTGTTCTATTTTTGGAGTTTCCAGCACCAGGAAGTTAATTTTACCTACAATAAATATTGCAGCTTTCATATTTTTAATTCCCACCTATTCGTCAGTTGTCTGCTGATATTCACAAAATCCTTCATGGGATGTACGCCAATTCCTCGCCCCAATATTCTTTTTGCTCTCTTAAAACATATAATGCACATCATTAATCATGCCTGTGAAACGTACATCGCAGTAATTGTTACATATTTCAATCTGTATCTTGTTGAACAATACTGATGACGCCAATAACCTCGGTAATGTAGAGTATAGCGATAGCCATCAGCCATCCAATGTTATCTCTCCTGACGCGCATCATTTGTTTTTGTCACCGTGTTGCATTTGTTTAATGCTGTCAAAGGTTTACTCTCGGAGCGCTCTATCGTGGCAAATATTCCATTTTAGGCACCGTAAAATATCATCGAAAAAAACACTTTTTTTACTGCAGTTTGTCGTAACATGGGTAAAAGGATTTGAGAGTAGCAAAACACTCTTACTAGAGGGGGTTTAACGCGTCACCGATAAAGCTGATTATTCAGCTCAGCGAAACCGACAATTTTGTGTCTATACAAAAGTGCCGGGCAATAATCAAACGTGTTTTATCTCGAATTCAGGTGCCAGTATAGCAATAGCAGAGTTTGCTGTCAGTAGCGGAATAAAATGGCGGCACAGGAAACTGGAACATTCATGCCTATTTCTGTCATACGTTTTTGTCACAGGTACCCATTAGTCAACAAACCCATGTTGGTACACATGGCGCCAACACAAGTAGCTTACTGCTAAGGTCAGTTTGTCTCAAAATCAAGATTTTAAGCGAGGCATTTCACGTAAATGGAGGAGCGAATAATCTCTCTAGATACCGAGTACTTCATCCTTCCTTGAAGCTGTCTAGTAATTTAACTGTAGCAAGATGTGCTGTTACTGAGTGATTTGTATTACGAGGGCTGTTCCATAAAGAATGATCACAATTTTTTTAAACAACGTACCTTTTACTCATCCTCATAATTTTGATGGTCCTTTTCAAAACAGTCTCCCCTGAATGCGGTGCACTTGTTCCAGCGTTTCTGCCAGTCTTCAAAGACATTGATGGAAATTTTTTTTGAGAGATCCTTTAAAATCGCCTCCGCAGCCTTCGCCACTGCTTCTGATGATAGATAATGCCTCCCACGAAGGCGTTTCTTCAATTTAGGGAATAAAAAAGTCACATGGTGCTAAATCTGGAATACAGGGAGGATGAGGAATGCACTTCACGTTGATTTTTGCAAGATACTCAGCAACAACATTAACAATATGCAGCCGTTCATTATCGTGGTGCAGCATCAATTCTGCTTCGTGGAAATGTAATCTTTTGCGCCTGAAATGGACTTGCAATGTATTCAGGACATCCCTGTAGTATTTTCCAGTTACTGATGTGTGTACAGGTACAACATACTGATAAACAATTCCATGAATATCACAGAATAAGATGACCATAACGTTCCCAGCATAAGCAACCACTTTTGCTTTTTTGGAGGTCGGTGATGAAGGAGATTTCCAAACTGAGTTATGGTATGTGCTCTCAGGATCAAAATGATGTTGGCAAGTTTCATTAGCAGTGATTACGTTTGAAAGAAACTCCCGTTCTTCCTCTAACATTAACTTTAACTGCATGTTAGCTCCATTGCAGCGGTAGGCGATACTGAACATGTCTGAACTTGCCTGGTTCTCATAGGCGGGGACCAGGAATGCCAACAATGAAACTACTACGGCATGTTTGTTTCACATTAAGCTAGCAGAATACAATAAGATTGAATTTATTTGCGAAAAATTATGATCATAAAATTATGATAATTCTTTATTGAACAACCCTCGTTTAAAATCAAATACTGTGATATGACTTAATACTCTCCATTCCTTAAGCCACTATGTAAACAAAGGGAAACATCTCCAACCATGCCAAAAATAAAATGACTTCAATTTGTTTCCATGAAAAATAACTTAAATTGCATTTTAGGCATAATTACACCATATTTTAATTAAATGCTTAACTGCTTCGAAACCAACTACTAGTATGGAAATTAATTATTCTTTCACACTGGCCGTGTGTAGGCTAAATTGTGGAAACGTTGAGTCAGACTGAAAATTTCAATGCCATAGCCGGGATTTGAACCACGGATCTTCTGGTTTCCGTCCAGCCGCACTACCATTGCAAAAAGGTTGAGACGTACTGGCATAAGCCAAGTGAAAGCTGGTTTAAAAAGTGTTAAATTTTATATCAAATATAATTATCCCTGCTTTGTTTTCCATATTGTTGTTCATATTGCCTGTGTACTATAACATGTGTCTTATGTTAACTTTTGTACATATATACGCTATTAAACTTTATACCTCTAGACATGTTCAATGTTCACAGCCTTTTCTGGCTACAAGTGAACCTACTGAACGCAAATCAATCTAATCTAATCTAATCTAACCTCAAATTAGAAAATGAATACGGAAATGAAAGTCCACTAACTTGATCTACATATTTTACATCCTTGGTTAATTCCCTAGTTGAGCCTTGCTTAAATTTAACAAATTTTGGTGTTTTGAAGAACCAAAAATAACATCTGTTCTGTTACTCAAAGGCTGCGGAGTAGTTTTCTTAGCACGGATACAGTGCCAATATTAAAACTGGCCAGTAAATTGCTTGTTTTGGGGCAATCGTATTTATATGTAAGCGGAATGAGTGAAATAGCCATTCACTAAATTAATCCAGGTACTCATAGAGGATTCTGTGTAACATTTGAAATTGCTTTCTCTTAATTTCTTTTAAACCGGAGAAAACGAAAGATAAATTGAAGACATGCGCTGTAAAACAGGTTAGCTCACGTTTTTTTAAAAATGGAGAAAACAAGTGTTTTGTGAATGAGGTTGAAAGAAAGTGCTAACATTATTTTATTTCATTTCTGAGAATATGAGTCTCAGGAATATAGTATATATTATCAGGTTCTATCCTTAATAGAAGACAAAACATGACTGATCTAATAACAATAAAAATAAAATAATGAAAATAAAGTGAAGACCTTTGTCAGTTTTTACTTAAGTTTTATTCTATATACACTTTACAATTTTAGGGGAAACTAATAGGTGTGTCTTTTGGCATATTTATACATGGTACACTATGGATTATTCCACTTTTCAATAATTATATCATTTGGAAACTAGGTACAAGCTTTTAGCTGTAGTCAGGCTCATAAAAATGCTTCTTCAGTAATATTCTCAGAAGCTGTTGTCTCAGATTTAAGAGTTTTATGGTACTCATGACAAATTGGTGGTATATAATTCATGAGATCCTGTAAGTCCTTTAATTTTTCAGGATTTATAGGTCTTGGGCCATTGTATTTTGGAGGAAATGTCACATAAGTAAGGGATGGTTTGCCAGATATTATTTTCCTTCGAATGTCCTGGTTTATGTAATGGTTGTCCTGTTTATATTCCAATTACCATGAGTGCCACTAGATGACAGGCACAGAGCAAGAACAGTTAAATCCATTTTTGACATTATATGAAAAGGATATCACGTAACGCAAGAACTTCACCTCTATCTATTTAGCTTTATGATTGCTGGAGAATAGAACAACACAAGAAAAGATAGCTCCCTGTTGCAGCAACAGAGGGCAGCACTTATCGCAAATTTTATTTTGAGGGTTAGCCCGTTCTTCCGGGCATGTCTTATATTATATCAAAAATAAATACAATTGGTGAGAGTAGCGAATAAAATATACTTACACTGTTCAGTTCTATTATTCGAGTTAAAATTCTTTTCCAGTGGTTGTGCTTCATAAAATGTATTTTGATTTCACTTTATAGCGCGTACATTATCACTTGCTTAATAATTATTTATGTTGCTATCTCCCTCGGAAACATGGAAAATCTAACTGACATAACTAATGCAAGAGATCCATGATTATCATCAGTAATTCAAAGTCCTATCTTTATTATTGTGCCATTTGTTGTCATCATTAGGGGCATACAACGGTTCATTTCGAAACACTGTCAGTCATATAAGCTTCATTATCTGTATTCCCATACATCAGACGTATTCATTAGTGTATGCATAAAATGCCACTAAAAGCTGTACAGCAGAATTTGGAGGCATAGGGCACACTGCTTCTTGGGTGTTGTCATTTCTTATAATGGGTTGGTCCATAAGTACTGGTGCTTTTGTTTTCTGTGTGTGTTGTTGTTTATATAGATTTCACCCTTAATAAAATGTATCGAAACTGCATTTGGTATTATTCGATACACAAATTATGTGTTCTACAAACTGAGGTGTTTTTTTGTATGCTTATCTACTGTCTGTTCTTTTGAGGTCAATCAAATGGAATGTTAAGCCAACAACAAACAGCATTTTATTGACTTTAGGACTGTACTTGAAGATAATACTCGTATATATGCAGTAGGATGTGCTTTTGTTGTTTAAGAAAACCAAACGGAACTAACTCACTCCATGTTTAAATTGTCACCTGAATGTTCTGCATTCCAGTCGGAGCTCTTGGCAATTAAAGAGGCTATAAAATGGTGTACTGTTAATGGGAGCAGTGCCCGTATTCTTAGTTATTCACAATCAGCTCTACTCCCTATTAATGATAAATACAATTTAAATTCATTAGCACATAAAATTAGAACCTTGCTTCAAAACCATTCAGTACATATTTGCATGGGATGGCTTAAAGAACACAGTGGAATTTTAGGCGAAGAGAGAGCTGATCGCTGGGCTAAGAAGGGTGCAGAATCCAATCTTCCTGTGAAATACCCTTTATGTCCTATTTATAATGTAAGGAGAATAATACATCAACATATTCTTGAAGAATGGAAGAAACAATGGTTAACAACTCCAAATGGAAGTTTAACAAAAACATCATTTTTCCCTAGTGTACATCACAGAGGAAAATGTGAAACTCTTGTACCAAATTTTGTTTGGATACAATGTTTAAGTGGACATGGTAAATTTGGTGAATACTTATCACGCTTTCACTTAACATCCAACCCCGAGTGCATGTGTGGTGAAGAATTTCAAACTGTGGTTTATCTCCTTTCCTGTTGTCCCATTTTCTGGAGAGAAAGACAAGAATTAATATTCAAGCTAGACTCTATAGGAACTGAATTTTCTGCTCCGCTCACATCTTTGCTAATGAAGCCACAACAGCATAAGTACTTCATAATGTTTGCAAACTAAATGTTTAAACGTCTGAAATAGTTTAAATTAATATTCATTAGATTAAAGCATCAGTTCTTCCTTCTAGTACTTAAAATATTTTTTTTTTAAATTGTATATTTTTATGTATCAACTCTAACCCTAATACACCACTGTGTAAAATAGGGTTCAGTAAATCTGGATAAAAAAACAAGGACTATATAATCATAGAAATATTGAACACAATAATTTGTAGAGCTCATGATTATCTATTAAGTAACGTCGCCAAAACACTGAATTTGCACGCAAAACTGTCACCTAAGGACAAAAGGAAACAATGTCAGAATTTATGGATGAACACAATACATGGTTCTTTTAGGCTCTCTACCTTTACAGTATTGTGACTTTGTGGTTTCGTGAAATTAAAAGTCCAACTGCGCAAACTCAAAATGTTCTTTATTTCCACATTGCCGATTACACAGACTTACGTAGCGTACACAATTACAATTCGCCAGATCCACTCTACACTCAAAATTACGTACAACTCCTCTGATATACGTACACAGTCTTCCAGTCCGTTTACTAGCACGGCGCTCCTCACGGCCGCTTGCCAAGAACTGACTTGACTCGCCCACTGCAGGCCTTATATAGAGAGATTGCTGTTTCTGGAAGTCTGGCGGTACAGTGAATAATCCCGACTGTTCCAGACGGCGGGGAGAGGAGAAGGAGATGGCTAGTGATGTTTTTCCAACCATCCTATCGTTAGCGCTACAAGATAAATGGGTAGGCGTTGGCGAATGCTTCCCGTCACTCACTCAGCCGCCAGTTGGTCGTGGCTTCCGATAATTAGGTGACAGTATTCTAGAAATAATCATAACAGAAATTTATATTCCTTTATGTACTATCTAGTGAATATCTCTGAGTGACATTAATAGTTCTTGAATAAATGAATTAGAATGAAATTTCCATTCTTATTAACTGTGAATTGAAAAAAATTTCTTAATGAACTGACAATTTCAACACAGTAATTCTCGCTATTCGTAACATTCACAACAATTTCTCTTTATCCCACCTCTGTGGTGTTGGTGTAGCGTGTCTGCATCCCATTTAAGAAGTGTGGACTGCAGAACTAGGTTAGGGCGAGTTACCGGATAAGTTTTTCTTTTCAGGGATTTTCCTTATTCTAAGAGGAATCCTCTATTACGCCCTAGCGACCAAAAGTCTTTGTGTATAAGTTGACACACTTAATTCATTCTTTATCCTTATGATTGTGCAGGTTAAAGGACGTTAAATAAAAAATAAAATTAAAAAAGCTGACGTTGGCTGATTTTCCACTTCGCCCATTGCATTTCTGTATGCCGTACGAGTTGATTTGAATAAAGACTAATCACTAAACAGTCTGATTGTCCAAAGTTTGGCCTTCATTAGAGATTAGTCGCGTAAATGTAATATGAAAATAGTGCCAAGAGCTTGGACTGTTTATGAAAATGCTGTACTGCAAAATTAATATGCATAGCACATTTTTCGCGTTATATAAACTTGTGCAGTCATGTAGTATAAGTGCCTTCAGGTGACATTTCGTTGTGCAGTGGTATTCCATTGGTCGTGCTTTCAGAATACACAAATATGAAATAAACGAATTCTGCATTTGAAACAGGAAAACAAGATACTTGTGGAAAGGTAGAGTCAGACTGAAAAATTCAATGCCATAGCCGTGATTTGAACCACGGATCTTCTGGTTTCCATCCAGCTGCTCTACCACTGAGCTACTATGGCCAACGTGGCTATATGACATTAAATTCTCCAACTGACTAATATCGGCATGTTGGCAATAGTAGCTCAATATTAGAGCGGCTGGACGGAAACCAGAAGATCCGTGGTTCAAATCCCGGCTATGGCATTGAGTTTTTCAGTCTCACTCTACGTTTCCACAATTTAGCCTACACACGGCCAGTGTGAAAGAACAATTAATTTCCAAACAAGATCCTTGATATAGGATGCTCTTCAGATGCATGCTCGTCTCTAAAGTGGGAGCGGTCCGAGTTAGAGTCTCGGTCAAGTTCAGTTACCTGCATAAGGTTTTTTGAAGAGCTTTTCCTTAGCCCCTGTGTTCTCCTTATAAATAGTATACTCTCTTGGTCCTCCGGGTTATAATGACATAATTTGAAAACATCAAAGTTAAAGCATTAAGAACATGATGCTACACGAAAATTAATGTAATTTAATTGTTCCTTCACACAAACAAAGCTTTTAACAGTTACATTTGGTCCAGGATTATATAGTTTTGCCAGTATTTCCACCCTCTGTTCCCATAGGTCTCTTATAGGAGCTAATTTGTCATTTGTGCTTCGCACCCGTCGATCAAATTTATCATCAAAGCGTAAGACCCCAGAGTTGCGAAAGAGCATCTTTAGTGACATTGTAGCAGGAAAAATGGCTCTACCTGATTCTGGATCCCATAAGCTACTTGTTGATTCACCATACGATTTGTAAACGCCAGGTAGTAATAATACATCAGTATATGCATCCAATGTAATTTCATTCAAATCTCCCCATTTATCACCGTACACTCTTCGGCCCTCAATATTGGTCATTTTCAACACAATTTTGTACAGTGTTATGTTCATAATTACTTAAAAGGCAGATTCTACATCACTTACTCTGGACGTAGCATACCTCGTTGAGCTAATCTCTCATGTAACCTTGCCCGGTTGACATGTACCACTCCGCGTGTAACTACCTTCGTCCTCATCCTAATTGCCTAATGCTTTCGCGCCATAGGCCATAGACAGTGCCTTCCCGTCACAGTTAAACCTACAGTAAACATCATAATAATTGCCAGGAAGATAGATAAAATCATACAAATAGGAATATAAAGGCATGCAGATATAATGAAGTTTATAATGAAACTGAGCAAGTTGACACCGAATGAATGACCAATGAAACTGAAACAAGTTTATAATGAAAGGCCTTAGTCTTTTCCACTGGGACTTTTTAAAACCAGCACACACATCTTATAAAAATGCTTGTCTTTCGGTCTTGAAAGTCACGCCATAAAAGTGTCACGCCATACTTGTCGTGTGTCCTTAATTCACCCAAGTTTCGTCAAGGTAGTATATTTTGCGATTTGTATCCCGGTACAGTCTGATGGTCCTTAAATAACGTGTTCGCCACACAGCAATATCGCCCCTGGAGTGTTAAGTTTTCCTGTTGCCTCAATTTCATGTCACGAAAATCCTACGGATTCAACACTCACACCTGTAAGTTCAAAGCACAGCTGTTTGACTTCTCTCAGAGACAAAGACGGATTCTTCTCTGTGAGTGCATTAAACACACGCAACACAATTCTTTTTTCGCCGATTTGTAAAGACTTTCCCTTGCGATGCTTTGCATTTCAGATAAATCAATTCTGTTGCGTGATATATTTAATTAAAACAGTTATGAAAATATAAATTTGACAATTCTCTTCCAAAATATAAAGATATATCACCATGTTAAATAACGAACTAATTTTTACCGCACAACAGTCTATTTTGCAATAGCAGCCAGTGAGAGGTGATAAGGTCACATGTCCGTTAAGAGATACGGGGAAAACGTATGTGAAACAAGGATTAGTTCTTTGTTTTAATATGTATACACTGGAAGGCCCGCCATATTTTGGAAAGTATATCAACCTCCAACTGATGTTCTTATGTTTCGAATAAACTACTGCAGCATCTTGCAAATTACTATTATCGTCATTACTAAGCTCATTGTCTATAGCACAGTCTTCCGATCCAGATGCAGGTTGAGTACTGTCTGCAATAGTATCGTTCTTTTCTTCCAAAATTTCCTCGCTAGCAGAAATATCGTCTAATGATTCTAACTCACTTTCATTTACACCATGTTTTGCCAAGATAGGAATGCACAACTATTTACTGCAAGAACTAAAATAACGTCTCCCTTCAACAGTCAATCAGATGTAACTGATTTATATTCCGCTATATTTTCAAGGTTCAACATTACATTGTCCATTTTGCAGAAGTAAGTAGCATACCTGTTTGTTGTGTATGCAGCCATGCACATGAATTTGAATATGATTATTTAAATCAATTATTTAAAACAATCGGGTAATATTGACCCGAGGAACTCAAATGTAACAATTTCATATAAATGAAAATTAAAATAATTTTTTTTCCAAAAATGCAACAATTTGCAAGAAGTGGTTCTGAAAAGCAACATATACATTCAATTACAAGCACCAATTATTGCAAATAAATTTGTAATGGAAAGACCAATTTCTTGTCGGGTCATATTAACCCAAGGACAACAGCAGGGTTAGCCTGAATGATAGCCGGATATCTCTAAGCTCTGTGAACCCTCGGCTCTTTTGAGCATCATTTTTCCCATTTAATTCAGCATCTGATATGACATAAGCTGAAGGACGTCAATTAAACAAAATCAGGCATGTTCCAAAGTAGATTTTGTCTCGTATTTTAGTTTTTATTTTACTTTTCAGGAGGGAAACTTAGCATTTCAGCTTCATTTAGCCAAATTTTCAAAAACATTATGCTTTCCTGCATTTTCACTACTTTAAAATTCAATAATATATAACAAATTGTTTCCATTAACACTCACTTAACTTATATAAACATAACTGATAAATTCTTGTGTCACTACATGTCAGTTTGCTGCTTGCATTTCACAAACCTCTCTGCAAGTGCGGGTTTTACAGCTAAGTTCTAAACTCTGATATCTTGTAAATGCGTGACATTAGTTTCATTTTATTATAGCCATATTGTGAAAAAGTATCAAGAATTCCATCGAAAACGTGACACTATCGCCCGCATGTATATAGGTGTGAGATTTTGTTTTAACTTTTAAATTCTGGTAATATATTAAAGATTAACAAAGGAATTATATTCTTCAAACATCCTACTGATCATTAAAGTACCTTAGCACAGCAAAGGCTTACCAACGTACTATTACTCCACGCAAAAATAATTCTCATGAGCAAGCGAAGTCCAGTCTGCTCTGCACCATGTGTATAAAATTCTGAATGCCGGATGGAAAGATTTTATTTGTAATTTGGCTACTGGATTGCACTTGTTTCTTTTTTAACGGGAAAAGCCGTGGAAAAATTATGAGTGCTAAAGAAGAGTAACGTGTTAACTATTCACAAAACATGAAAACTTACAAATTGTTGACAAAAGATTATTTTACCTTTGTTTTCGATATTCGGGAAGAACAGGCTATCCACATTAATTAGGTACTTTCAGGACGGATTATCAACAGGTATAAGGGGTATAGAGAAAACCGAATCGTTATATGGTTATCCAACATCGGTTAATTAAATAAGACTTTCCATGAAAGTCCATAGTGTTGCCATGACATCACCAGAAACTGATTTAAGCATGATAAATTATTGAAAAATTCATACTAAATATTTGGAACTTTATCTTGGAGATGGCAGATTCCATAAAAAGGGATTATATTCTCTAAATTGTGTGTTTTTCAGATACCTTAGTTCGTTTGTAGTAAGGTTCAGTTTAATTGTTTTTGTGTACTCCTTACACAACATTACTTCCTAATCATGTGGAACTCACATGCTATTTGCAGAAACTTTGAGTTTGCTATTAGCCATTTTAATATCTTAAATAAATGGTATACCTTTTCCAAAAGTGCATTTCAGCATTCAAAATCTGCCTCAAAACGCGTTGTTAGTTGAATTTTGGGTGGAATTGCTCTAATAACTACACTGTGGAAGCTAGACATTGTTTGAGAGGAATGATAGCCCAAAACTTTAAGATTTATTTTTTTTTTTTTTTTTTTTTTGCTGCAATCTTTCTCACAAAATGTTACATCTCTAAGAACAATTTTTTGAAAATTAATTATTAATTAACCCCAGAAAAGTTTAAATTATTAATTAGGAAGAGCAAGATAAATAAAGGATCAGTATTCATTTAACTTTACCAGTTATCAATTATAATAATTTATATTTATTCCCTTATGTATTCATCATAGTTTTTCAATATTTCAGTGCATATCGTCGCGAGTATACTTTCTATAATGATGCTTTACCCAGTGCCCTACTTTCAAGACTTGAAGAGCCGAAGAAGGAAATCAATATTTTAAATTAAATCAATTAACTCAACTTTAGAGTGGAGGTAACCGAATGAGAACACTTCCAATTAGTCAAGTCAAACGGATGAATGCAGAAGTCACAATGAACATAATACGCAGTTGAAGTGTGCAGCTGCACTACAGCGGAGAGCTGCATTCAATTTGAACGGAAAACTCACATTAATGTTGTTAGGTGTGAAGTTGACGGCGTCCCTCTGTGGAGGGTGATTCAAGCAAATGAACTCCCTGGCCAGCATTAGAAATTGTCAATACAATTCGATATCCCAAGAGAGTAACTTTGTCATTGAAGGGGCTGTGGTATTAAAAGCCGACGAAATATTCTTCATGACTACTCAGGAAGTCAGTAGGGCGTTCATAATTATCGACGTATGTACATTCCCTCGGGAATATCACTGCGCGTTCTGTACAAGTTTGATTCCTTGTAACATAACTTCATCACCAAAATAAGACACAGTACAGTAAACCTGTGGTAGAATGGTCATCAAGCACATTTCTCAACCGAGGTTCTGGAATGGATTTCCGGCCTAGCTTAGTAATTTTTCTTTAATGAGGTACATTCCATACCCTCCAAGGATGTGTAAGTGTGGATGTGAGAGTGAATGCGCATATGACAGTATATAAAAATAGTGATGGGACCTCGTTACGGCCGATCCGTCGATACTATCGATAAAAGTTGTATCACTTTTTAAAATAAAGGTAATAGTCGCTCAGACAACAGACATTAAACGAAAATGTGATAAAAGGTGCAAAAACAGAAAAAGAAAAAAATGTCAAATTCGCAATACAGACATAACACAGAGAATAAAATTTAAAATTAATTAAAATTAAATTAAAATTAAAAGAAATTAAATCGCCGTAATCAGAATGCCAGGAATGATGCTCACCTTTATGTTAGATCATGTTAGATCGGAAATGAGAAAAATCGAGATTTCACTTTATAGATGTGCACGTGTCCTTAAATAGCTGTTCGACTATAGTTCTTAACAGTCCTTGACTACGCTTTCTGTGAGTGAATGAATGCAACATTCCAAAGACGCGTGAATCTAAATAATGATTTTGATGATGATGATGATGATGATGATGATGATGATGATGATGATGATGATGATGATGATGATGATGATGATGATGATGATGATGATGATGATGATGATGATGATGATGATGATGATGATGATGATGATGATGATGATGATGATGATGATGATGATGATGATGATGATGATGATGATGATGATGATGATGATGATGATGATTATAGCGCAACAGGCCATGTAGACCCTTGGCCTCCCTATCCACCCTCTTCCATTCTACTCGGTCCTCTGCTTTTCTTCTCCAGCCTTTAACCCCCAAATTTCTCAAGTAGTCTCTACATCATTTACCCATCTTTTCCCAGGTCTTCCTCTTCTACTTCTGCCATCCAGCTTTCCTATGAATATCTTCTTAACTACAATGGTTTCCAGCATTCTCTGTACATGGCCAATCCACCTTATTCTTCCTTGTATAATTTTCACTACTATATTTGTTTGTCCAAATAGGCACTGCAACTCCAAGTTAGTCTTCATTCTCCATCCGTCCGAGTCCTTTATTACTCCAAATATATTTCTCAGGATCTTCCTTTCCCACCGTAATAACCATTGTTCTTCTCTGGTTGTCAGCATCCAGCTTTCGGAAGCATACATTGCTATTGGTCTCAGTACAGTTGTATATAACTTAATTTTAGTATTCCTACTAACGTTTCTCGATTTAAACATATTCTGCAAGGCATAGAAACATCTGTTACCACTTGCTATTCTTTCTTGAATTTCCACTGATGCTTTATTATCTACTGCTGCTATAGCGCCCAGGTATTTAAATTTTTCCACTCTTTGGTATTCTTTCTTATGTAATTTAATTGTGGGATCTCTTCTTCTTGCATTCCCATCAACACCCATCTTCACATAATTGGTTTTACTAACGTTCACTACCAATCCTAGATCTTGTGCATTCTCTTACAAGACTACATAACTTTCCTCAAGAGCTCTTATATTCATTGCGAGAATTGTCACCTCGTTAGCATTTGTACTGATCTGGAAAGTATGGTTCCTCCAGGGTTTATGGGCAATTGTCGGATTACCTTTTCCAGTGCTAAATTAAATAGTAGTGTGAATAGCACATCTTTTGTCAACCCTATCTCCACGGTAAACATACCTGATATATCTTGTTCCATTCTAACCCTGCATCTTGTCAATTCCATAGTCATTCTTGTCAATCTCACCAGTTTCCGTGGTATTCCGAACTCTCTCACTATCTGATAAATTTTATCTCTATCCAGGCTATCATACGCTTGTTTAAAATCCACATACAGTTGATGATGCTGTCTCTCATGTTCATACAACTTTTTCCAGTATTTGTCGTAATATAAAAACCTGGTCTAATGTAGAGCGTTGTTTTCTAAATCCTGCTTGGTAATTCCCAAGTATATTTTCCAACCATCGCTCCAGTCGAATGGCCACAATCTTGCCAACAGCTTTGTAAGTTCCATCTAGCAGTACAATCCCACGGTAATTTCCACACTCTGCATTGTCTCCTTTTTCATGTATTGGACTGGACAGATTATTCCCATGAATCTAAATAAACACAAGCAAAACAATGAGAGGAGCGAAGGAATGTATACAATGTGCAGGTTTAACTGAGTTGTAACAAACTCATTTAACTGAGTCATGTTTTACGATAATCTCACTTTGTGACACTTATGACCTTCACATTTATTTTTCCAGTGACCAAAATCTGTGAATCAAACAGAAGCAAATCAGAACTTAGGACCTGAGATAATTTGGTATATGTGAGTAGAGAGACTGGTTTTTTACTTCCCTGTATTGTATTTCGGAATTCACATTGCCGTCACGACCATAACTTACAGATATACCGTATGACTAATTTCCATATATATTTTGTTTTACATATGTACGAGCACAACACTAATGGTGAATAACACGTGAGTGAAGTGCCTAAACATGTCTAAACATTTGCATGTTTACGGGAATTTACATGCCTAAAAATAAAACATTACCTTCAGAAATTACACAGCTAAATACTTCAAAACGGGTAATAGACTTCGGTCTCAAAATTCTATACCTACACCACTGATTACACAATATCAAATATCAGAATTCAAGTCAAGCATTTGCATTACGGAAGATGCACAAATGTTAATGTAATTTTATCCATTTTTGTGCAGATATTGCATAAAATATTTAATTGCACAAAAGATATGTATTATATAAAAGAAAATACAAAGGAGTTTCTTTTGTTTTATACTGCTGAGTATCAGTCTATCAGCGCTGAGTATTGTAGGTGAAGAACATTTACTTGACGTGAAGAAATTTAGATATATCAAAATAACAAAAAAGTTTCCGAGACAAATATATTTGAAATATGGAATATCAGAAAAATACATATTAACTAAATTAATGGGTCTGTATTACTTCGTAACTATTTATATTGGAATGCTGAAAGCATAATATTAAAATAGACATTTCTAATCCAATGAAATAGCATAATTAGAAAATCAATTTTATATCACCTTTAGACATTTCTTATATCAGTAAAATACAAATTGCTAAAATTAAATTATATTCTTATAAAGAACTACGCAAAGTATGTAGTTTACTCAATATCTGTTTGAAGAATTACGTTAGACATAAAAATATATCTCTTACAAAACCTTCCTATTTTGTGGATAATGAAAAACTTCCTCTCCCTTCTGCAGTAGATACATGAAGAGGAACAGATAGTTGACCACTAATCACTAAAAATAGGTGTGTAGCATAACTTTGAACAATAACTGTACATTAGGTACGTATTACTGAATGCAACAGCAAAGGGTTGGCGGCCCTTGATCTGAAGAGGATAACCAGAATATGGCAACGACAGACACGTCGCTTAGCTTGACGTTGTGGTCAGAGGTTCAGTGGTCGTTAAGAGATGTCCTTCAGGTTAATGTTGAATGCAGGTGTTAGCTTAATGCTAGGCCATGATGGGCCCTATTAACACACCCAACTGCTTCCTCCCAATTCATTATTAACCTTAGTGTTACGTATCGATCCTTACTAGAGAGCTTCGGACTCCTTCTCTTATGATAGCTAGATATGCGGAAAATTCAGAAAAATGTCCTTACTGACACAACTTCTCAGATTTAGGTAACAGACTTATTCATTCCATAAAATTTCACAAATTGAGCCGTCTTACAAAAGTTGAAGTTGTTTGTGAACTCCTGTATTTTACTTTCTCTGCTTTTACTGACAGCATCAGCCGCGGTAGGTAATTGGCCAAAATTGGAGGTCTTCGACTCAAATCCCGCCAGTATTGAACTCCCTGATTGATTGTTTTCCTGACTTTTCTCAGTACTTAATAGCAAATGACAGGAAAGTAGTCATAAACATCACAAAATTTCCTTTTACTTTTACTTCACTTCATGTATAATCAGCGTCACCCCTTGTAGTATCGTATCTGATATTGACATCACTCAAAATAAGTCTCATTCCTTACATACATTTCCATAAATTATTGATAGATTATATTATATAAATTATAAATACAACTTTGAAGTCCATGACTGAAAAATCATTTTAATAGACTTCGGCTATGTTCATGTGTCTATGATAGTGTAGCTCAACTATTTTAATTTCTCACATTCACTCGACTTTCTCTACTGAGGCGGTGCGGCCCGTAGTGAACCACGTCGAGCTCTCCCTTGTGCTCAACGCCTCACAATTAAGGATCGGTGGCGTGAGGAGATTAAGGAAAGGGAGATTGTAACCAGTTCGAGGTGACTTATTGCTCCCGCATGTGAACTCTCATGTGTACTTCAGGAGTGGGTGCGTCCTGACTGGTTGTGGGTTGAATAATGACACCTCGAATGTGGTAGACAGAAGTTTATTGATGTCCTTAGGCTCCTTTGCTCGCCACCGTAAAGTCGTCGTCGTTGTGTTTGCTGTGTTTAGCGTCAGTGTCAATATTGTGATGTGTAGCACGGAGGCAGAAGCACTGCGTAGTCGAATTGGATATATTTATCGTCTTTATCATACATTACCCTTTGCGCTAACACTCACTGGAGCGATTTTTAAATATTGCATTGTGTCTCTGTGCAAGGCGGAAGTACACTTCTTAGGCGGCACCGAATACGCGTCCGTCTCACGTAGAACTCAGGACCGAAGTGTTCTTACTAGCAAAACCTACTTTCCGCCATTACTTTGAGTTACCCCCACTCTAGGTATTTCTCGGAGTTTGCAAAATCACATGAACGAATATCAACTTTCTATTGGCTCTTTACTATCCCCCCTTCAGATCAGTGTTCAGAATACACATAATGCCCGCCTCGGTAGCGTGGTGGTAGCATGTCTACCTCACACTCAAGTGGTACCGAGTTCGAATCCCGATCAGGGTGAGTTACCTGGATAAGGCTTTTTCCGGGGTTTTCCCTTATCCTGAAAGACGAATGTCGGGTAACTAAGCTCTATGGACCCCGGGCTCATTTGAGCGTCATTTCACCCATTCCATTCCTCGTCCGGTACGACTTAACGATGGAGGACGTAAATTACAAATATTATATATAATGTATTTTAATGTGCTTAACATGTTCCGTGCAGCAAGGCTTTGGTTATGGCTGTTCACCACCACTACGAAACATTAGGTAAACAATTATTTTGGAATTCAAAGATAATTCATATACTTTATTCATCACATTAGCATCTTAAGCATGTAGCGTTCAAATAAGTCGTTAGTCAGTTTTAGACAATGACAATGAAAATTGTTCCATTTGAAGATATCTTTATGTCAAAGTTATTCCTAAGATTGTGTTCAAATTACATATGACATGTACTATTCATGTTTTTGGTTTGTGATTTGCCATAGTTACACACAACAAACAGAAATATGCGCAACATAATGTGATTTGCAATAACCTGAGAGGATTTATGATCGTCTTTATACCTTAGGTGGTTCTTAGAACAGACAAAGGTATGTTCCTTGACGCATAAAGGACGTTAACAACTAAATGCACAACTCTTCTAATTTCAGTTTCATTTGGGTACTGTATGTCGCAATATACAGGCAGATGTAGAGGAGTGTGCATTACGGCACCGCAGGCGGTGACACTGATGATACATGAGATGAAGATGGAGCACCGGTAGAATGAGATGGCGGGGGAAACCGGAGCTCCCGGAGAAAACCCGCCCCAACGCCGTGTTGTCCACAACATATCTCACTTTGCGGTCGCCTGGGATCGAACCCGGGCCGCCTTGGTGAGAGCCAAGCGGTCTAACCACTCAGCCACGGCGTGGCCTAGAAGAACACACCTGTGCACATTCCTGATGATATGGACCTGAAGTTATCATCGCCAGCATTGGCAGATCTACTATGTTATATCTGGTTGCTTACCGTAAAACTTTGGTTCAAAGTACAAACTCTTCAGGCTACGACCGTAATGCTTAGCGAACGCAGGACCCAAATTTGTGGAAAATTATCGCGATTCTCATTTAACTAAGTGACAAATAACACGAATTGGAAACATGTTTCACTCCTTGGAAATTTTATTACACTACTATTCTTATTTCATTTTGCAATATTATACTGTTCTGTTTTACTTTGTGTTTTGAAAGAATGTAATTATGGCGGTTATAAAAGTGTTATAAATACTCTTCCTGAAATGACAAGGAAGGTATTTTACACACTGAGCAAAAATTAGTATGATATAATCGCTTCAGCAGAAAAAAACCGCTAATAAGGCAAATCACACTAATGAGAATCACACTAGCTTAAATATTGTCGCGGTAACAGGCATAAAAGTTTCGGCACAAATATATAATAGACGGCGGATAATGCTTCACGGTAATAAAGAGCTTGCATAAGCAGTTAACAATCGTGCGGCTAGTGTACACAAAGGAACTGATAGGAGGCTAGCGTTCACAAAGGGCCGAAAATTAACGATAAACAAGAGACGGATAGTTTATCACAGAGGTGAAAGGCTTAACGAATAAAACTGAGATAAATGGAAATTTCTGGTAACATCTGGATTATTTCGGGTTTATGGAAATCTCTGGAATTATAAATGAGGTATTTAAGGGAGTGAAGAGTTGAAACAGGAGTAGTTGTGTAACATGAGTATTGAGAGCTGATCAGAACGTTGTTTGTTATTGTCATTGACCTTGGTAGTCTGTGTGTATGTGACGTAATGTGGGTACGTGAGAATTGAACAGTGTATTTCTACGGAAATAGAGTATGATTTTATTTTCTGCAAATTGGACTTTTAATTCTGCGAACCCACAAATTCACAATACGTAGGCTTAAGGTGCAGACAACCATACAACGTCCTAGAGGCTCCCCAGCTATATGTATGTGTTCAGCAACAGCAGTATATATAAAGTCTTATAATCAATGAAATTACGATTATTGAAAGAGGGTTTCTGTGTCATAACATTAACTTCACCAAATGGGATATTTTATATGCATTAATTACAGATTAAAAACCAGCCTTTGTAAGATGTGGCTGTGCTTCAATTAACGTTTCCAAATTTTTCTATGAAGCACTTCATTAGTTCTTATGGAAATGGCCAGTACTATCCAGAACCATGCAGTGCAACAACATTATAAAGTGCTATTTTCTTTAGATAAAATCAAACTGAAAATTTTATTGCCATGGTCGGAATTTGAACCATGGATCTCCTAGATTCCGTACAGTTGCTCTTACCCATTGGGCTGCCGTGGCCAATGTGCCGCCATGACATTAAGGTAGCTACAAAATAGGAATGAACGTAAGGCACGGCTAGGCGTGGCTGTTCTATGGCTACTAGCCAATGCGGTGCATGCAACGTTGTACAGTTGAGCACGCATACTGGCTCGCTTTGCCGAAGCATGTGCCTAATTTCTTTGTGCACCTTAAGGATACCAATTAAAGAATTATTTTATTTTCCCCGTGTTACAGAGCTATATCTTATGAGGATTAACGTCCAAACACCATGATTGTAGCACGTCTGGTTTCAGAGATATTGGAAGATAAGTTGCCTGACTAGAAATAAAATAGTTATTAAATGTCTGAAGAAAAGCACACACATGCTATGCTGCAGTTACATTTTGTACCCTGCATTCAATAAAGTAGTGATCTTTTAAGAGTGCACAGGCGCTTTTCAAAGTTAGTAAGCATACCGCTTAGTCAGCCTAGTACTGGAACGCCTAGTAGGAACTGCGAAACAACTCATAAGATTTTACATAAATAGGCTACAAATATTCTTGTTAATGTGTATTCCTTTTCCAAACATATCAATTAAAGGCATTTTCAAAAGTAAAAATTTCAGTCAGAGTGGAGAATTAAAGTTACAAGCTTGTCACGTGAGTGCTCATTCTGTGACGAACATTTTTAGGAAGGCAAACATTTTACCAAATTAGGAGAAGTTATCATTTTTAGATCTCCAGGGAAACATCGGGCAGTTAAAAACTTGCTACCAACTTAGACAATTTCCAAAAGTACGTTGCATGATTTGTATGACAAAGGTGAATATCAAAATGCTGACAAATGAGAAGGAAAATAGAATATAGGGATTCTGTATCTTCTATGCATAATATTCTGAAGTCTCTTGGGTTCAAATATAGGAGAACCAATGATGGTCACAAATTTCTACTTGAAAGAGGGGGTATTGTTGCTGCCAGACTAAAATTTCTGCGTACAATACACCACATTATTACAAGGGATACATGGTGTAAAATGCTTCATAATTACGTGTTCATATCTTCCGTATTTATTTATTAAGTGCTTTATTGAAACAAAAGTTGGTTTAAAGTTCATTACAGGAAGTATACAAATATTGCATCATTAAAATAGAAACAATATTCACAAATCGTTGAAATGTCACTACTTTGTTCCATTGAAGCAAACACCTTCTTTCGTGGAACGCATCTAAGTTATTTTGTTTTGTGTGCATATGCATGAGCGACAGCTATGTAAGCGAACTGTTCTCCAGTTCAAGGTGTTAAGGTTCACATTATGCGATAATCATTGAATATGATATCACACACATGCTGAAATATTAAGTGAACTTCTCTGTCAGCATTGTATCACTGTACATGTCAGCATCTGTATGATATTTGCTAGGTTGAAACAAAGAGATATTTCCTCCATCTCTGTGGGCCGCTTGCCGTGGAACTGGCAACACCTAGAGAGTAGGATAGCCGTATTGGCTCAATCCATGTTCATTCTTATTTTGTAGCTACTTTAAATTCTCCAATGGACACCTATGTATTCCCACGTCACTGAATTTCTCAGTTTGACTCTATTTATCCAAAACCTTAGCCTATTGACACCTAATTATCGGAAAGCCCAACCAGCTAGCGGCTGGGAGGGCGACAGGTGGCATTCAGACAACGCCTACCCATTTATCTTGTAGCGCTAACAAGGGGAATGTTTGGAAAAACATCACTAGCCATCTCTTTCCCCTCCCTGACGTCTGGAACCTTCAGGATGATTCACTGAACCGTGAGACTTCCGGAAACAGTGATCTTCCTGTAAAAAGGGGCTGCAGTTGGCGAGTGAGCTCAGTTCAGTTCTTGGCAAGCAGCCGCAGGAGCGCCGTGCTAGTGAACGGACTGGAAGGCTGTGTACGTGCATCGGAGGAGTTGTACGTAATTGCGAGTGCACAGTGGACCTGTGACAGACGCACCGGTGAATTGTAATTGTGTGCGCTACGTAATTCTATGTAATCGGCAAGTGACCCAACTGTATTTCGGTGGAAATAACAAACATTTTTGAGTTTGTGCAATTGGACTTTTAATTTCACGAACCCACAAAGTCAAACTATACACGACTAGTGGGAGGGAACGATGAACTTCCATAAATTAACTTAAATGATATTTTCTTTTTCAACAGCTCTAGCTCAGCCTGTTTCCACAGAAGGGCCATTTATCTAGAAATCTGGTCAGAGATCATCCCAAATTTCCACCTTCTGGCATGTAATGCATTCTGTATTTTGTCTATTCCTTCCACTAAAGTAAATACAACCAGTTTTTGCTACTCTTTTGTAAGGGTCCGTCATTTCTCATGTAGAGTGTAAACATTATATTCCGCTTCTTTTATTAATTTTTAGAAAGATTCAGTGTTTCTTATGAACTTACTTATTTTGGCGTTGATACCAATTACTTTATAACATTTTAAAGGATTAAAGGCGTTTTGTTTGCTAAAGTGGTAAATATTCTTCCACACATAACATGTCAATCTTATATCTCTATTCCGGAAGTCAAACACGCTAAACTCTTGATGGGTAAGCTATTGATATGTTCTATTACTGCATTTATTAACCAACAGTTTTTAATACAAATAGTGAAGGACTTAATTCATATCGTTATCGTTGTAAGATGAGGTAATCCACCAAATTAGATGCGTTACTATTTCTTTTCATCAGAATCGCACGCCATCTATATGTAGAATGAATTTATTTGTTATTTTACATGAACTAGCAGTGGCAAAGTTTAACAATTGTTGTTCGCTTTGGTTCTGCGTTGATTACCATGTTTCTCCAACATTTTCTGAGTTGGCGTATTGCCCACTCTGGCGTTTAAATCAGTCCGGCTATATCGTTTGTGAAGCTTTAGTGAGTTGAGTGTTTTTACATGGAAAATAAACAGCCTGCCACATAACCTTTTTATTTGAAGGGCAGAAAGTTTGTTTTAGAGCATACTCTTTTACAGAGATTTCCTTAGAGTTTTGAAAACTGCCAGGGAAGAAAATTAGAACTTATTTTTACGACATGATGAACATATTCAGTAATTATATAGACATAGAGAGTGGCATGAATAACTCACGGAACAAGGTACACCGTAAGCTCATATAAAGCGAAAATAGAATTGAGGCACTTCTGACATAGAGCTTTTGAAGAGGTGTGGAATAGTCAAGAAACTGAGGAGCAGAAGACGCATCAAGAATGAATTGAATAACTACAAATATTTGCTAAAAGAATGTTGTTTTTTAAATATTTGAATTAAAAATATAAAACGGTAAGGTCTAATAAAACAAACCATCAGTGTCTTCGTCTGTGACAGAGTGGTAAAAACGCTTATTACGTATTCTAAAATAAATAAAATTATTTTGGACGTGAAAAGGTAGACTAGACGACTCATAAGGACGTATTTCCATAGGTTTACCTTACGTTCTAAAATAGTTTAGAAGAAGAAACCAGCTGTGAGAATTACAAACAACCATAACTTAGGGAACCAGTTCAAAAACAGAAAATTAAGCAATCCAGTATCCAATAGGTGTTAGGCCCATCAGATGTTGCACTACTCATTTCCTTTTTACTTGTTTTCTTTACTTCATCTAGTAGGCATATTAAAGCAGAGGATGGCCGACCTGTGTGTCAGTTTTTCTTTTTATCTTTTAAAGTTAGGTCTTCCAACGTAAAAACTATAGTATCGGACGATGACTGAAGGGTGAATGATGGATGCGACACGAACATTTTCAAAACCAATCACCCAGTCCACACTACCTTTGCCATGGAAACTATAAATAGATATATAGATATATAGGTAAACAGCTTAACAAAACAAACAAAACAAACAAATAAATTATTGAAATATTTAATGTTAAAATTCTGAGAATAGCCTCTAAATTCCTCTTCATTTTGAACGACTGTTTCATACCATGTAAATAGTAAGAGACGAATGAAAACTGGTACCCAAAAAGGAAAAACAAAGGAATCTAGATCCCATTAAAGCACACAATATAACTGAATTATAATTATAGTAATTATAACGTTCTCAAATAGGAAGTTGTCCTTTTTTAGTTTCCTTCTGGTTGTGCAAAGAGCGAGGAATTTCAAAGCCATCACAATAAGACCAGCCTACGGTACTTCTGTTTCCTATTGTATCTACAAAGAAATGTGTAATAAAAGCAGTTCTCACAATTGTTTATCCCGATTAACGTCAGCTAATTAAGATAAGAGTTATTAAGAACGTCTACTGGTGGATTGGTAGCGAAAGACCTGTGAAGATAAAATTTGATTTTTTAAAATATGTCAAGGCAGGCCTGCTTCTTATTAGTCTTGAAAATCAAATTTTCTCCGAGAGGTACGTCTGTGTGTCTCTGATTCCTTCAAAACACATTTTAATACTTCAGCTTTTGTGTTCTGTTGTGGGTATTCTTCTTTCTTTCATGATTCCCTTATTTTTTTATCTCCTTGATTATTTTCAGAGGTGTGGGAAAATTCTTCTGTTTCTTCCTTTCTAGGAGTGTATCTATAGTAATTTATGGAATAGTTAACTTAAATTATACCTTTTTGCGTCCACAAGTTTCCATGCTATCTTCAGGCAGCTCTTTTCTCATTTCTTTTCTATATTTAGATGCATCTTTAGGACATTAATTTTAGCATCCTGGAAGTATCACTTCACACAACGCCTTTACTTCTCTAATTTTATATATTTCTGCGAAATTAATACCAATATTACTTTATTATTAGAGATGATATCTTTTGAGAATAAAAACCACTGATGAGGACATCTTTGGCGAATTGACAGTCAATTGAAACTCTGATATTTAAGAAGAATAAAGCACAAATATGTTCCGCGCAAACTTAGAGCTTCGGATGTAAATGTTTACTTGGAGATATTTCAGTAAAAAGTATCGAAGGTAGTGATTAATATCCTGTTTGAGGCAGCAGTGTACAAACAGCAGTGGGCTCCAGAGAATATTAGATGTGAACCTTATCCACTAAGTGTGGACGCAATATTAAAGCTGAAGGAACGCAGGGCACCCCATTGCAACAAGAGCAGTTTGTATTTTCCAATTATGCTAAGTGCTACCACAACAGTTATCTTCTCCCCGGGGAACACAACCTAGAAACAGATAACTGATAAAAGAACACATGTTGGCTACCCTGCAAGGGAAACTCGATACGATTTCTGGCATCCCACCCTCGCTCGCTTTCGTCATCTCAATTACCAACCCTCCCTACCTCACTTCACTTATTTTCTCCTGCTGTAAAACTTTTTTCTGTGTTCCATATTATGAAAAGCTGAAATCTAGTGCGAAATGAGAGAGGGGTCTCGGGTTTTCCGGTTCATTAGTTTTCATTTCGGACGAATATCCCGAGAGTTTTCATCATTAACCACTCTCAGCACCAAATGGTGCCACCATATGGCGATACTTCTCATTCAGAAGCCAAACCTTTCATCGGTTTTGAAAGAATTCATCCAAACAGATACAGGCTCCAGTTTATTATCTAAATTAAATTCCATCGAAATCTGCTCCTGATGAGGCACTGATTGGTTTGGGCTGAAGAATTTATTTCTGTCTCTTAATACGGTAGCATGAAATTAAAATTAAAAGAATTTCGACTCTGGTGCCTGCAAATAATTTTATAGACCCGATGCAAATTAAAGTGCAACGTTATCATGTTCTACCTCTAGCATACATGCAAGACTTTTAGAAATATTTTTGGATGAATAGATCCTAGCTGAGACTTTGATTTACTCCTGAACTACCGAAGTCCTCTTATTACTTATATATGTTTATTTATGTTTTATTTATCCATTCATCTATTCCTCCAAACCTCCCACCCTCCCTCCCTCCCTCTCTCCATCCGTCCATTCATTTATTTATTTATTCAAAGAATAGCAGTCATGTTTTCCCGGTAATACTGGAATACATTCATTTTGAGCAATTATCAATTTTCTTGTGTTGTTGATATAGGGGCTTTCGAATACGTGCTTTGCAAATTAGTCTTGTCCAGTGCTTAGACTAAATGCAACAAATGGTTGATTCCTGTGCTTGGTGGATCTTTAGAATTATTTTCGTAGTGCATATTGCTCCATTTGTTTTCTTTTGGAGAACATTGTCCTGTGCAATCCTGAATGTGTATTTAGTTGAATGAAGCTATTTTTCCTGGTTTATGTTTCAGGCGTGAAAACTCTTCATTAAATGAATATAGCAGATTTCTTAAGATTTTTGTTGCTGTAATTTACGTCCTCCAACGTTAAGTCATATCGGACAATGAATGGAAGGGATGAAATGGTGCTCAAATGAGCCCAGGCTCCATAGAGCTTAGAGTTACCCGACATTCGTCTTTCAGAATAAGGGAAAACCCCGGTTAAAGCCTTATCCATGTAGATCACCCTGACCGAGATTCGAATTCAGGACCTCTTGAACGTGAGGCATACATGCTACCACCACGCTACCGAGGTGGGCCTTTTCTTAAGATGCTATAGCGCTTTGGTATCCACTGAAGGACTAGCATTTTATTTCAATCTTTCAACATATTACATATGTATCCATAAACTCTTGTTTGGCAAATTCCCAACCGCAATGGTATGAGTTGCTAATTGAGTATGGCAGTACAGCTGTACTGGAGAATTTGAGACCATGCAAAATAAATTCAGAGTACCATTCAGTGTCTCTATTTCTATTTAAAATGTGAACCTATTGGGCTTCAGGACTGCAAACAAATATTAAGGCCCAAATTAGACATTGTTTGCACCATCAGCCTTTGAAGTGCTTTCAAGAAAAGGCCAAATGCTTCAATTTTGTTGTTCAAGCCTCATTATATACCGAGTACTTCATATTGCCTTTCAATTTTTATTTCCTTGTTTCAGTTTCACTGACGTCCAATCTAATTGAGAGGTGTAAATCTGTTTCCCAAGCACTGTCATAATATGGGTGGTTTTGGAACTTTTAAATTTTCTGCTTTCGTCTCCCTCCTGCTGTTTCGTCCTATCTCACGAGCGTTTGGCGAGGGTCAAATGTAGCTCTCTTACGGATAAATATATGGTTACACCATGCCTTCAGCTTTTCTGCGATCCAATGACTTCTAAGATAATGGAGTGACTGTATACCGTTGCCAAGTATTGGAGTTGTACAAATTTTTCATGAATATTTGATAAGAATGTATACATCTATGTGTGCAGAGGACCTGTCAAAAGTAATAGTCTTTCAAAAGGAATTTTAAGTACATGGAGTAAACCTATGGACGGAAGAAATGGCCTTTCTTAAGTAACAGTCTCTAAAAGGAATTCGTAAGAACCTGGAGTGCATCTGACTGTGTAGAGGATGTGGTATTTCTTAATTAATAGTGTGCATCTTGCGTGAAGAAGATTGGGTCTTCCTCAACTATTATTCGCTCAAATTATATGCAAAAGCTTCATGTGATATACATGTGGATGGATGTGACGATGTGCCTCAACCCGGTCCACAGTGTTTCTTTGTATGCTTGTACATGCTCCTGGGTGTGCTGGTAGGAACTGTAACATCCAAAAGCAAAGAAACTATTAGGGACCTTTCAGCTAAATCATGGTGAGGCTCTCGTGTGAATCCATCATTCATCTCTCATTTCTACAGATTTACTTTGAAATGTGTGAAGAATTTTGAAAAAAAAAAAAAAAACAATAATTTAATGCGTTATAAATGTTGGTGACTTTAAGACGGTTGTCTGCAACTAGAGTACTCACAGAAATGTCAGACCACTCAGGAGTACAGTTTTAACCCCAAGAGTCACTATTATTATCCTTTTAAACGATTCCGTTCTGAATAGTTTTTAGTAGTTTCCATTCAACTTAACTTTGTGGTACCCGTACTTATTGTATTTAAATTCTCATAAGAAGTTAGCAACGTATTTATCTTCAGAATGTACTTGTGTTTAAGATAGTAAAATATAAAGAAACACTGTATAACGAATTTTGTTTTTCAATTAATTGATTTTTATTTACAAATAATATGACTGGCTTGTACAAAATCTATATTTGGAATCAAAGCTTTAAGCTTCGACCAAATGTTATCCAAATGAGCACAATAAGGAAGTTTTCGTGAAATACCGAAACCTTTGCTTGTTCCCATGAACTACTGATAAACTTTATTTACTGTTTCCAAGTTAATTATAAAATATAACATAGATATTAGAAAAAACCACCACCACCGGTACCATCGCCACTGCCGCCGACGCCACCACCATTTACTGATGAGGTAGAAAAATATCTTTTTAGTATAATAAAGTACACATTTTTTCCAATAAAAAAGTCTAAAATTTTAGAAAAAATAATTATAATTCTAGCTTTAATATCACTGATAATCTTAATAATTTCTTTTATTTTAATACTATTAACCAACTTTTTAACAAAAAAGTACTGAAGACCGAGAAAAAAGATCACCATGATGATGGCGATGGAGATTAATAATAATAATAATAATAATAATAATAATAATAATAATAATAATAATAATAATAATAATAATAATAATAATAATAATAATAATAATAATAATAATAATAATAATAATAATAATAATAATAATAATAATAATAATAATAATAATAATAATAATAATAATAATAATAATAATAACAATAATAACAATAATAACAATAATAACAATAATAACAATAATAACAATAATAACAACAATAACAATAACAATAATAACAACAATAACAATAACAATAACAATAACAACAATAATAATAACAATAATAATAACAATAATAATAACAATAATAATAACAATAATAATAACAATAATAATAACAATAATAATAACAATAATAATAACAATAATAATAACAATAATAATAACAATAATAATAACAATAATAATAACAATAATAATAACAACAATAATAACAACAATAATAACAATAATAATAACAATAATAATAACAATAATAATAACAATAATAATAACAATAATAACAATAATAATAACAATAATAATAACAATAATAATAACAATAATAATAACAATAATAATAACAACAATAATAACAACAACAATAACAACAACAATAACAACAACAATAACAACAACAATAACAACAACAATAACAACAATAACAACAACAACAACAACAACAACAACAACAACAACAACAACAACAATAATAATAATAACAATAATAACAATAATAACAATAATAATAACAATAATAACAATAATAATAACAATAATAACAATAATAATAATAATAATAATAATAATAATAATAATAATAATAATAATAATAATAATAATAATAATAATAATAATAATAATAATAATAATAATAATAATAATAATAATAATAATAATAATAATAATAATAATAATAATAATAATAATGGTGGCGGTTGTGGTGATGGCGATGATGATCACAACAACAGCAACAAAAATAACAGCTTAAGAAAGATACATATTATATTGTCGCGAACACGATCGCGATAGCAGGGCTTGTGTACACATAAAGCCTGGAGATAAGGGTTATACAGGAAAAATTAATGATAGCGCAAGATAAAATTCCGATACTTTTATGCTTCTGGAAGGCGATAGAACATTCGATTCCTGTTTGGTCCAGAATCATCTCGAATTTACGAAATAGGTATATAAAGACGTGATGGCTCCCAAAGAGGAGTGTGAAGCAGTATTGTGAAATGAGAGAGAGTCAGCTGTGTTGTTGTAACGAGAGCTAAGGATGTAATCTACTGTTACAGTCTATTACTGTGATCGACCTTGGTAGACTGAAGGTGTATGTAACTTACAGTTGCTGTAATCTATAAGGGTATTTCTACGAAAATAAAGGAGATTTTTAATTTCTGCAACTGGGCCTTTTAATTCTACGAACCCACAAAGTTACAATATTGTCGCGAATCCATTGTTTCGCCTGGTGGCATACGCGCTAAAAGTGTTCGCGCGGAGCGATAACGCGGCTTGTTTACAGAAAGGAACTGACAGGCAACATATTGTATAAATAAAAAGCCGGCAAAAAGATAAAGATAGCCCGGAGATAAAAGACTCACCGACACAGATAAGTGGAACATTCTGGTGACGTCTTCATTATTTTATAGAATATTCGATTTCTTGTTTGTTTTATAAATATCTAGTGATTGTTACAGAGCAATCTCGAATTATCAATGAGGTATTTAAGGAAGCGGCGACTCGCCAATAGAGTAGTAAACAGTTGTAATCAGAACGCTGTAGTTGTGGTCACCTACCTTGGTAGATTGTGGTTGTGTGTAACGTAATTCTGCGGTAATCTGCAAGTGTATTTCTACGGAAATAAAGAACATTTAGAATTTCTACTAATTGGACTTTTAATTCTACGAACCCACAAGGTGACAATATGATAAAGATGGAGAACATCACTTCCATCTAAACGACTCCCAAAATATCTCGGTGCCAGAATTATTATGAAGGAGTTTCATAGGTGATATGAAACACATTTTCCTGTTTATAGAACTATACATTTATAATATTCAGCTTTTATGGTATTTAAATACGAAAAGGTATGCGAAACTAAAAGTAGAAGTTCCCGGAGCTCAGAACGCGTTTCTACTTTAAGTTATGTTCCCTCCAGTTTAGGAGTATGGCCTGCAAAGCGCTAAGCTTCTGAAGTTAGTGAATATATATTTGTTCCAAAACTTTGGAAATTCATGCCATAATGTCACGAGCTTCTCGATAGGAGGATGTCTCACACTAAAAACTACTCCAGAAACTTCCCTTTATTAGCTGGAACAACGTCATCATTATGCGAATATCTTTTGTTCCACCTGTAATTAACATAACCTCACCTCGAAACGCAGCTCAAGTTGGTAAATTGAAACGCACTACGTGGTGCTAGAGGAAAACTTCTGCAGCCTCTATCATAAAGCAATACCTAAGTGAGCTTTATTAACAGTTTAATTGTGTTGCACTCCTCTAATGGCGCTCTAGTTTCATTCCTGCTAATGCGCTTTGCTGAGGTTAATGCATCGTGGTTCACTTTTTAATTTCACTATATAGTGCTAAAGCTAAACTTACAGACGTTTCCCTTCTCCCTTATTCAGCTAATTTTCCCTTTTCCCCCTTTGTGCTGAAGTCAACGACGCTACCATAAACATTCAACGTTACTATGAACTACCATTAAATTAACGGCTGTTAGAAAGTATGTGGAATATATATTTACCCATTTTGATTACTAACATGCAACAGTTTCTAAGTAACTTGCTAATTACTGGCTTTACTACACTAGTGCCAAATATTATTCAAAATCAAATAATAGCAAAATGCGTTCTGTATTTAATTCTTCAGTAAAAACTAAGTGTAGAACGTATGCATTTGTTTCTGTAAGAGCAGAAGGCTAACAGCACTTGACAGTTCAAAAATTCATATTCTCCTCCATAACTGTTGACACTTATGCTTCGACCATTTAGATTTCTGATTTGTATTCCTAATAGTGTCACCTAATTATCGGAAGGCACCTCCATCTAGCAGCAGGGTGGGCAACCGGAGGCATTCGGCCCACGTCTACCCATTTATCTTGTAGCGCTAACGAGGGGATGGTTGGAAAAACATCACTAGCCATCTCTTTCCCCTCCTCCATTGAGGTTAGGAACCTTCCGAATGATTCACTGAGCCGCGAAACTTCCAGGCACAGCGATCTGCGTATATAAGGGATGAAGTGGACAGTTCACTTCAGTTCTTGGCGAGCAGCGGGAGGAGCGCCGTGCTAGTGAACGCACTGGAAGACTGTACGTGCATCGGAGGAGTTGTACGTAATTGCGAGTGCAAGAGTTGACCCGGAACAGACTAATTGGACTAACTGGTGGAATTGTGTGCGCTACCTAATTGTATGTAATCGGCAAGTGTTCCAACTGTAATTCGGAACAAATAAAGAACATTTTGAGTTTGTGCAATTGGACTTTTTATTTCACGAACCCACAAAGTCACAATAGTTTCTAATCCACGTATTTATTCAAAACATGTTGCACAATCTTATAGCTATAGAGACTTGTTTTTGTGTGCAGGACTTTCAATTTAAACATCTCAATGTAAGTAAATCCACATACAATTTTCATTAAATTTTAGAATTCATACAAGTTAAATATTACGAGATAATTTTGGAATTTTGCGTTCAACTAACTAAAAGGTTCGTTATTTCAGATACTTTAGCAAAGCTGACTGGGATAGCTCAGCGGTTTCGTCTCTGGCGCGCATTCGAGAGGCCCGGGTTCGATTTCCGTGATCAACCTACAAGACCCATTGTCTATTGGTGGGGTTTTCCGGGAACACTGTGCGAATGCTGCGTAGGTCAATTGGATCCCCCCGAATTTCCTGTCGCTCCATTATCATTTCTCTTCATCTCTCATCTAGGTGTCTCTTTCAGGGTAGAAGTCTCGGCGATGCATGGCAGGATGATACGCTGTGACTGAACACCCTTTCGAAACAGAGAAATACGGCTAAATGTCCGTTGTCCTGGGCTACCGTGATAGACTTCCATCGAAGTAAAGTATAGAGACCCTGCCCTCTGCAATGGCTCCTCGTAACTCCTTGGGATTGCCGCCCTCTCTCTCCTCTTGCCTTATCCTGCCGGGTTGCCCCACTTGGCATAGGTACTAAAGATCAAGACTTGTCGCAGTGCCGAGTCGCCTCCATAGTACCTAATCCCAATCCAAATCACAGTCTTGCAAAAACGAAGTAGATCCTGCAGGGGAATTTATAATTGTCATTTGTTTAGTTTCCTAAAATTTTGAGGCTGTTTATTTGTTTATTGTTTTTTTAAATAGCAAAACTTTATTTTTTCGAAATTTCGTACATCGCCTAACTCTAGCACATATCCACCAATAACATTTTTTCTTAATAAAATTGCCAGCGGTTTTAGGAGCCTAACGATTTTTAGACAAATGAATAAGTATCATCTATCTATATTTTCATTTAAAAGCTGTATAATATATTTAAGACAGTTTGATAAGCAGATAAGTTTATATTGTTAAGACGAAAGATAGCAATTGATAAAGTTAAACAAAAGCAATATAAATAATGCTTCAAAATTAAACATGATGACTTTGGAATGCTATGAAATTTTAAAGTAGGAGGTGTAGTGTAATTGAAATCAAAATTATTTCCAACGCTGGTTTTATAACTCTCCGTTTTCTGTTAAAATTCAGGTTTTTCAAAATTATATTGAACTTTTTAAGGCAGTTTTAAAAAGCATAATACATCTCAAGGAAAGACATCGCCAAAACATTACAAACATTGCGAAAAAACGCAGTAATTTAACAATTGCCTAACATAATTTGAAGCAACTTAATATATAAGGAATCCTTAAAACCTAAGATATCGAAACTAAGATCCACGTACTAACGTTCAGAGTTATAATATAAAATTTTTAGATGAAAAAAAAAAAACATGTGCATAACAAATTTATGTATGACAGCATTTTAAGCAGCCAAGTGTTATAGGTCCTCCTCATTCTACCAGAGTGTAGAACCCTACACACTTCTGTTCTTAACAGAGCTGTACAGCATTTTATTTTATATGTATTTTATATTTTAATTTGTTTGGGTGTATTAATACATTTTTACAAACAAAACTTTAGAATCAGAGGCCTCAAAAGTGTATTTCCTGTGAGGTCTTGACATACGATCGATGCTGTTACTTCTTTTCTAACCAGATGCTACTCCACTCTTGAAAGAGGAGATATTGTACATAGCCGATTTTTCGATATAACAAAGGCCTTCGACACTATTTCACATGTTACATTGCTCAAGAAACTAAAATATGGTTTTAATAATAACAGTCTGAGATCGATCAGATCGTATTTGTCACACAGATGTATATGTTAATGGAATATTTTCTAACTTTGTGATGGTGAAACACGGTGTCCCTCAGGGTTCCATACTTGGACCCCTGTTTTGTATCATATATATATATTCCACTTTATAATATTTTGGAAGACTGTCTAAGGGCATACCTCTATGCAGATGATTTAGCAATTAATATTGCTTTAAATGACAGAACTCCTGTGTGTTCTAAAGTAACTGATTTGTCTAACAGAATTGAAAATTTGTATAAGCATAGCAGTCTATTAATTAATTATAACAAAACTGCTGATGTTTCTTTTAAAGTTAATTCAGCTGATCCTGGCTCTCTTAAATCTGTTATGTTTTTGGGCACTAGGCTTGAATCTTGTCTGGCTTGGTGCACTCATACTGAGGATGTTGCTGAAAAAATTAAGCAGAAGACTTTTTTGATTACAAATTTTAAAGAAATACTTACCTTTGTCCTCTCTAAATACTTTGTATTTTGGATGCATAAATAGTTATTTGAGTTATGGCATTTTACTTTGGGGAAACCACGTTTCATCTAATAACACTTTTGTACTGCAGAAGAGAGCTATTCTACTTAAGTGTGGAGCATCGTATAGGACACACTGTAAACCGTTATTTATTGAGCTGGGCATATTAACCATGCCTTCTTTGTTTATCATGAATTGTCTTTTATGTGTTAAGAAGAATATAGATTTATATACATTGTGTTTTCAGTTCATAATTACTCCACAATACACAGTGCTAGCATTTACATTGCTAAATGCAAAAACATTAAAGTTCAACATTCATTTGAAATTACATATTTAAATATGTTTAATAGTCTTCCCAAAAATTTCAAAGTTCTGCCAGTAGTGCTATTTAAAAAAAAAAGTTAAATCTACACTACTCTCAAATCCTGTGTACTGTATTACAGAGTTTTATAACAGTAATATATCTTTGTAATGTTTTGATGTTATTTTTGGATGCGTTTTTGACGTTGCTATACAACCTTTGTATTGTCTTGGCAAATAAATCATATCTATCTATCAATTATGGGTGGAGTACAAAACCTCCTAATGCAGAGAAAGTAAGAGCAACAATGTAACGTTTTGGAACCAGATATCACAAGCTGCTGATCCACTCCTCGTCAAGAGAGGCTACCGCTGAAAACTGACAGTTGAGGGTTATTGCTGGAGACAGGTGTGACGTACCTTTGTGTGTTGAGGTGAACAGAACGCACCCCAGTTAGGTGTTTCTACTAAACCGGGTCATGTGTAACTTGGTTCGATATACCTGCTTTGGCGCTATTCCAAGTGTATTAATCCTGGATCAGTGGCACTTTAAGTGGCCATTGTGTGGATTATAGCGATATCGGTTTGGTGCATCGGCTTCCTTCAAGAGATGCATGTGACTACCACATGTCTGCAAACCATTTTAGCATTTTAGTATTTGCTTTCATAAACAAGTTCCCCGGTAAATGAACAATAATTTAAACATCTGATGTGTTTCATTCACATCACTTCATCTACTCGGTGTTCCAGAAGCTATTCTTAGAAAGTATTCTCTTGAACTCTTTCTTTATTGTTTTGTTACACACACACACACACACACACACACACACACACACACACACACACACACACACACACACACACACACACACACACACACACATTAATATATATATATATATATATATTTGTTTAAAGTAAAGGACACATTAATGTAAAGTGAAAGTCTACAAGCGGTTCTTTCAAAATAACTATGTACAAACTGTTAATCCAGATATACTTTGGGTACACATTTACACATTTCGCTGTAGGATAAAACGATTGCAAGTCTTGTAAGGAGCATATCGGTATATGAGAACTGAATACCAGAAGTGAACGCTAGTAGCTCCTTTCCAAGTTAGGAAAGTATAAATATTTGAACATTTAATTGTTAAAGGCAATTTCTGAAAATGGATAGTTCCAAAAAGTATTCTGAATATTAAAGACAGCTACATACAGACAGATACTTACGAATTTCCATTTGTGTAATTGTTGTTCAAAATGATGAGGACTAAGAGGCAATTCTGCTAAATTGAAGATAACTTTTCCTTTGTCATGATAATCTACTGTATGGCATTTTAATAAAAAAGGGTTAAACATGATTTGAAAATAATTAATTTCCCTTGGAAATGTCTCCTGTAAATGTCCACAAAAATTAACGCTCTATTAAAAATATCTGAACAAATCCTGAAGAAAACGTCAGCTATATCGGTTTTAAAGTTTGCAATCAGCAGACACTTGCTATTCAGTATTCTTAAATCACACATATTATGATATCGTTCATATCAATGCTTCTTCTGGTGCAATAATTAATGAAAAAGGTGCTAAACAAGATAAAATAAAGTGATGCCATACCAGAAAACTGGAAAACAAGCATGATTGCGCCTATTTATAAGAAGAAGGGAGGTGCAAATAAATCAGAAAACTACAGGGGAATTAGTCTGATATATATTAGGAAAAATATACACAGGAATATTAGCAGAAAGGCTAAGAATATGGGTAGAACAAGAAAGGAAGTCGTCTGAATTTCAAGCAGGTTTCAGGAAAGGAAAACGGACAACAGATAATCTGTTCATAATAAAGACTACAATATACAAATACCTCAGGAAGAAGAGCGGAAGGGTATATATGTTCTTTGCAGATTTTGAGAAAGCTTTTGATACGATAAACAGAAAAGCTTTAGTTTGGAAGTTGAGAATAAAAGGCGTAAGTAGAAAATTTATAAAAGTAGAGAAAATCTATGAAGGGGTGAAGTTTTGCATAAGGTGGGGAAAATGTAATTACAGAGATGACAGGACAAAAAATACGCCTAACACAAGCATGTAAAATGAGTCCAATTTTATTTAACTTATTTATAGGTGAGATAATAGGCAAGGTTAAAGAAGGAAATAAGCACTGTTCGGTAATAGCAAACAAAGAAATTCCTGGACTGCTGTATGCGGATGACTTGATGATCAGAAATGTTGTGAAGAGTGAGGAATAAAAATAAACATAAATAAATCGAAAGTTATGGTCTTCAAGAAGGGAGTTAAACTAAGAAGAAGATGAAAAGTGGCTACTAAATGGCAAAAGGGTAGAAGTAGTCAATGAATTTGAATACTTAGGACTAAGGTTGAATAACAATGGAAAGTGGGGAGCACACACGAGAAAATTTGAAGCAAAATGAAGGGCGGCAATGAATGGAATAAGAATATGCAAATGTAAACTAGAAATGTCAACCAAATGTTTAGAAAGAATGTATGACGCACTAGTTGAATCCAAAATGTTGTATGCAGTGGATATCTGGGGGGGGGGGGGGCACAGAGGTAAACAAACTGGTGGACCGAAACTACAGAAGGTTTTGTAAAGAGCTACTAGGCTTACCAAGGCCAGCACCTATGGAAGTAGCTTTAGTTGAATTAAGAACAACAAGAATAAATGGAATAATAATGGAAAGAAAAAAAATTGTTATAGGCGTTTGGTTAAAGAAGAGGAAATAATGAAATTATGCATGAGACAGTAAGACAGATTAGGAGAACCCAAATGGTTGGTGGGCAGAGATAGGCGGAATTATGGAAAAATGAGGAATGGGAGATTTATGGATATTAGAGGAAACGAATACATACGATGTGGGTAAATTAGTAAAATGAAGAATAGAAGGTATAGAAGGACAGGAAATATGGGGAAGTCTAGAAAATATGGCATCATTACCATTTTACAAGCAAATAAAGGAAATTGGGGACGAGAAGCATATGTAGATTACTGCAATAGGCAAGAGAGAGAAGGGTCAGCATGGGTGAGAACAGGAATAATATTTCTAAGAAGGATAAGAGGTAGGGAAAAGCGAATTTGTGAATTGTGTTGGGAAAAAGTAAGCACAGAACACTATGTAGCAGAATGCGAGGAGGTTGCAATATGCAGGAAGGAGGTTTGGGAAGAAAAATAGGAGAAATTAGAGAAGAGGATAATAGCTAAAAAAAAAAAGGTTAACGGGCAGGGAGGAAAAGAATGTAAGAGTATTGGTGAGTTCTTGAAGAAGGTAAAAGAAAAATGGGCCAGATATGTAAAAAATGTAACAAGGGAAGCGGAGGGGGAAGAAAGGGACTGATTAAGAAATCAAGGAGGTATGGAGGTTAAGAGCTACCTGGCAGAGCAAAAGACAAGGGTGTCATGCAAGCCAAGGTAGCAACAATGTAACGACAAATAAATGCAGCCAAAAGTTGTAAATTGTAAAATTTTGGAATATGCACAAAACTATATAATATCATATATTATATCATATCATAGTGCAATATTTTTTTTTTTATTTTTGGCTGACGTATCAAATATCTTGGTTAATATTTTTTTAGTCTTCTATATCACTGTGAACCTATGATGGAATATTAATTGCATTGCTTCGTTAATAAGGATATCTAACCCATTAACAATGAAATATGTGATAAACGACAAAACTATATCAGTAGGTACCAGAAAATGAAACAAATACTAAGAAAAATATGTTTCTACGCAAAAATTTCACATAGCATTAGATATGCAGCGTGGCAAACTGTCTTTTGCGTTAATCCTTCAAAAGAAATCTAGAACATCCTTTGGGGTGACAGAAGGAGTTAAGAAAAGTTTGCCACGAATAAACTGTAATTGCTTTCGTAGGAAAGCTAATGTCAGCTCACTTTGAGCATGGCATCGCCCCTGCTACTGCCGCCAGTACGGAATCCAAACATGTCTCTCTTAAAGAGTGTTTTTGCCTTTCATAATATTCCGAAATATCAGAGTGCTTAAGGGCTACACCAATGGCTTCCAAATTGGACTCCGCCATTCTTGGAGTGCAGTAAACTTACTAAGGTCGTTAAATACGAAAAATACGTAAATGATGATGTAAAGCTAGGTTAATTATTTAGTAAATTAAACAATAAAAATAATCTATCCATTTTTAAAATTAATCCCGATGTGGAAATAAACATTATTTAAGTATATACATAGATTTATGGAATGCATAAGGAGAAGTTTTATAATTTATTCTTTTAATGGCCTAATACCAAAGATACTTTTGAGAGTTTATAATTATTTTCGCGAAGCCGTTATCTACGATAGCGCGGCTAGTGTACACAAAGAGCCGGAAAATAACGATAGCGCCGATAAATAACAGACGGATAGCGTATCACGGAGATAAAGGACTTGCCGGCACAGATAGGATTTCACGTTTGAAAGATTCTAATGATATCTTTATTATCCTGTTTCTTTATTGCTCCAGAGTCCTCTCAAATTTATCCATTAGGTATTTAAGAGAGCAACGGTTCGCCAAGAGTCAGCTGCTAGTAAATAGTAAACAGCTGTGAACATATGTGTAACGAGAGATGATATTAATTGTCATCGAACTTGGTGGACTGTGTATATGTCATGTACTGTTACGTAGGAACTGAACCGTGTATTTCTACGGAAATAAAGAACATTTAGAATTTCGGCAAATTGGACTTTTAATTCTACGAAACCACAGTCATATTATTTATGATATTGAACAGATTTTCATCCCCCCAAAAAACTGAATTTACTCATATTAAATGTTTCTGGTGTTAACGGCTTCATGGAGAGCCAGATAAAACACGAGAGTGTACTGAATTAAGATACAAGAACTTTCTTGTTTAAGTGCACTGATATATTTGGTTGAACGAAACTAACTTGTGAGCTATTTGTTTACCACTATTTTGAGGGTAGCCACAATCGCATTTTCTGTGCATAAAAATAAGTTTTTGGAGTTTTATGTTATACTCCTTCTATGTCCATATCTGGAAAACATTATTTAGTAGACTGTCATGTACGTATAGCATAAATTAATCCCTGTCTGTACTACATAACCAAATGTAGTCTGCAACATATACCCAGTTAACTTTATACTATATCCGTGTTCCTAATATCAACATTAATTTGAGCAGGTCCTACGAATTTCATAAAAGAGAATAGTGTCCCTTTTTATCCGAGAAGTTTGAAGTTACATTGGACAATATTTGAAAAGTTCATTCACCTACGGAGAACTATAGTCACTAATTACTAATTATGTCTTTATTAAAATCTTGATGGTCACTGTAATTCATTGGAGCTTACGATTATTCTGTTCCTGTTAATACATCTTATGTAAATGTCTTACAGAAATTATGCAAAAGATATTCAAAATGAAGACGACTTCATAGTCTATCTGCAGCAAATATAATATATAAACGTTCCAATTGTCGTGCATATACCTTAACCTTTTGACATTTTTAATAAATATTGTTAGTCACTTTGAGAAAATAAGGAGACAACAAATCTTTTTTCATTTAAACTTGTTGGGTTAAAAATCATTGTATCGCATCCTTGGAAGATCCTTAGCTTCCATGTTTGGTATTTCAGCAGCTTTTCGTTTTCAATTATATGATAACTACGGCACCGTTATTATAGGCGGGTAAGGTTTATAATGTTATAAATAAGTAATAGAAGGATATTGTCCCGGCAACGGGCATAAAAGTTTCGGCGAAAATAGATAACAGACGGCGGATAGTGTTTCACGGTAATAAAGAACTTGCATAAGCAGTTAACAATAGCGCGGCTGGTGTACACAAAGAGCCGGCAACCATAGCGCTTGAGATCAAGTGACTTGCCGGCCCAGATAGGGTGTCACGTAAGGAAGGTTCTAGTGATATCTCGATTGACAGAGAATAGTTGTTTTTCTTATTTGCTCGAGAAATCTCTCGAATTTATCAATGCGGTATTTAAGAGAGCGACGACTCGCCAAATCGCGAGTAAACAGCTCTGACAAAATGTTGTGAAACGAGAGCTGATTGTTCATCGACCTTGGTAGACTGTATATGTGTGATGTAATGTTACGTGAGAACTCAACAGAGTGTATCTCTATGCAAAGAAAGAACGTTTAGAATTTCGGAAAATTGGACTTCTAATTCTACAAACTCACAAAGTCAAAATATATAAAAACTTTTATCAATAATTTCTTTATGCTACAATCTGTGTATAACGTAGATGAATGAGGTAAGATTTTGTTGTGAGAAAAAGTTATTAGCAATAAAATTATAAACTTAGTGAAAAGAAAATTAATGAGCCTGTGTGGTTCAGACGCTAAGGTTTGTGGTGAAATCTGTCACCAAGAATTCCATTAGTCCAAAGTTCCTGAAATTCAGTTATGTATCAGTCATGCCAAATGTTTCTTAGCACTTAGACAAAATTCTGAAAACTGAAAAGGAAAAGGAAATTCTTACGACGGAGCAAAGTCGCGTAGTAGAAATCAGTAGTTCAAATACAAACCTGCATTTGGAAAAATGTGTAGAAACATTGGTAAGATAGAGGAGCATATTTCCTAAAATTTGGATTGTCTTTAGTGTTTTACAATTTTTCAGAACTGTTTACTGCGTCTTATCATGCCAATCATACCGTTTAAAATGGCCCTCACGTTGTATAGATTAAGCGATTACCTTCAGGAAACCTCCCGCTTAGCGTTTTTGTGATTCATGGGAACATACATTTTGCATTATTATTATATAAACAGTTAGTTTTGAACCGTAAAATCTGGATGTGTCACAAGCAAGCAGCGATAAGTAAATAATTACAGTTTCGAGTGGCAAAATTCACAAACAGTTTAATTCTTTAATTTCAAATAGTCGGTTTACATTAAATTTACTAGGCAAATTAACTGCTGTTGTCTATTCTCACCTCACTCACACATTTCCTGAGATCTCTTAGTTCACCAATGGAACTACTGATAGTGCATTCTTTAAAGAATGAGATTAGCGATGGCGTCAAAGGAGTTACATATAAGAACACACTTTAAGAAAAAAACATACACACACACACCTATATAATATGCAGCAGTTTGTGTTGGTAAGGAAATATTTAAACGCTTCTGCTACACTCACTACCTACAACTTACCTGATTCTAACAATTCATTTAAGCTTTGTCTTTGTCAATATGAGACAGATTCACGCGGGAGCTGGTGTAGATCGTCGTTGCGATGCTTCATTTCTAACCACTCTGGTGAAATCTTGCTGTACTCCTCCCCAATTGCTGTTCTCCTAGCTCTGACCTTTGCTCATAAAATAATTCATGTATTTGTTACCTTTAATGCAAATTAGTAAGATATTGGTTCACCAAGATCCAATGTAGAATACAAATAAGAAGGGTCTACCAAAGTTACATTAAAACATAATGAACAGGCCACTAAAAAGCAGACCAGAGACATCGGTACGTTTCCATTGATTGGTTAGCACTTCTCTTCTTACTCCACACAGCAGTTTCATATTCGATGCCCGTTCAAATGTAATTGCTTCTATATACCCCAGTTTACACTGCATTTCATTCACAAATCCACTGCTTTGTTAAAATTAGTTCCTGCATTATGGTAAATTTTCAACTTCCTAACGCTTCTGAAAAAATCCATATTCTCGCACTTATTTAACATTTTAAAGCTCGCAGTATGCATGGGTTGCTCACTTGTACATTTTGGAAAACATTGGCATAAACACAGAAAAATAAAGAGAAAGTGAAAAGCGAAAATGATTTTCCCTAGTCGAAGAAAACAAAGATGCAACATAGTATATGTGTGTCCTGTAGGACCAAAAGGATACATACCGCCATGATCTTCCGTATGAATTAATGATGTCGTACGACAAACATTGTGCTCACTAACAATGTACAGTGATTTATGACGGAGTGACGGTAACATCTGTCAGAGAAAAGTGAGTGTGGTCACGGTTCTCGACGTTCACGGAAACGTCCAGATGTCACTTACTCTTGGCTTCAGACCACTTTCATAATGCATGCTTGTTAGGAGCGTTCGCAGCAGGTACTATGTAACCCAGAAGTCTAGTTGTCAGATTGTGCACTACGTCGTCGAATATATTGCGACTCACTTTTTACTTTCTCTGATAATTCCAAGTCTTATACCTACCGAGATTCCATCGGGAATGCAAATTTTAGGATATCTTGAGTAAAAAAGTATCGAGTCATAAAAACTATGTAAACAGCTAAATCAATAACGCAATATCTGATGATTACCTAAGTTGGTGTACCTGCCTAACGTTCAGGAGGACCCGAGTTCGAACCTCTCAGGGTGAGTTGTCGGGATAAGGTTTTTATCCCGGAGTTTTCTCTTATCCTGAAAGACGAATGTAGGGTAGCTCTAAGCTCTATGAACCCGGGTTCCTTTGACAAGAACAAATGGAATAATAATGGAAAGAATAACAACATTTTGGTATAGGTGTTTGGTTAAAGAAGAAGGGGAAATTACGAAATTATGCATGAGACAGTAAAAATGATTAGAGAACTAAAATTGTTGGTGGGCAGAGATAGGAGGCATCAAGGAAGAAATAGAAATCGGAGATATATGGAGATTAGAGGAAAGGAATACAAGCGATGTGGGTAAATTAGTAAAATGCAGAATAGAGGATACAGAAAGACGGGAAATATTGGGGAGTCTTGAAAATATGAAATGATTACAATTTTACAACAAAATAAGAAGAAATTGGGGACGAAAAGCATATGTAGATTACTGCAATAGGTAAGGGAGAGAAGGGTTAGCTTGAATGAGAACAGGGATAATATTTATAAGAGGGATAAAAGGTAGGGAAAAGGGAATGTATGAATTGTGTGGCAGAAAAGAAAGCATAGAACACTATGTAACAAAATGCCACGAGGTTGCAATATGGAGAAAAAAGGTTTTTGGAAAAAAATGGGAGAAAGTAGAGAAGAGGATAATAGCTATAAAAATGTTAACGGCAGGGAGGAAAAGAATGTAAGAACTATTGGTGAGTTCTTGCAGAAAGTAAAAGAAAAATGGGCCAGAAATGTAAAAAATGTAAGAAAGGAAGATGAGGGGAAAGAAATGGACTAATTTAGTAATCAAGGAGGGGAATGTGAGGATCTATTCCTATTAGTCCTGGCCCCGTAGGACCTGAACCCGGGCCTCTCGGGTCTATTTACCGTAGGACAGTACCTATTTTGTAAACTGCCCCCCCCCCCCGCCTGCACTCGGCAGACAGGACGGAAGTGGATACGCCACTTACGCGCCGGTCCTTAATGAACCAGCTACCAATAAACCTTGGTAGCGCCGCCAGCGGCCGGTAGTCTGGCCGGAGGTACCCAATTGCCCGTGGGTGACGGGAACACACTGCCTCCTCGAGTCCAACCCAATCCGAACAGCTCCCAGAGGGAGGGGGTCGGCATGTTCGGCCCAAGGTTCCTCTAGTAACGTCAGAGGAACCACGAGTGCTAGGGATCCGCAGCTCCCGCACTTTGGCAGCTGAAAGTCGCGCATCCCTCCCCCTACGGGGAATCAAGGAGGTATGGAGATTAAGAGCTACCTGGCAGAGCAAAACTAAGGGTGTCATGCGAGCCAAGGTAGCAAAAAGGCAACGACAAATAAATGTAGCCAAAAGTTTTAAATTGTAAAAGTTTGGAATTTGCACAATAAATACAATCTAGTATCTATATAGTATCTAGTATGATAATTTATAGACAATAAAACTGATATTTGAATTTGGTGTTTATGACCTTTAATGTGCAATTCTTATTAATAATATTAAAAATAAGGACTTAGCATACACGCAATGTAACTCTTCTTAAAATACGTTTTTATTTTCAATAAACATTTTTGTAACAGTTATAATATCCAATATATTCATTTCGATTGGTTTGAAGATTTCAATGCGAAACTTTTTGTAATAGGCAGATCACAGCTTCTTTGTTGCCCATGGTGTTAATCACAATCAATAGAAAATCAAATACAGGATATTGAGAAATAGTGTGAAAGAACTATAGAAACTATAGGTATATGCCAACACTTAGCTTGAATATCATGATCGTTTTAAATTATATATTTGGAAAACTTATGAAAGGAGAGCGATAAAAGTAAACGGGAGGGGCCAGACAGTCACAGATTATTACCTTATCTGCCACTTATCATGTGTAATGGCTATGAAATTCTGTACCATTTGTATAAACAGATGAGCACAAAAACTAATTTCTCCTTTGATGATGTAATAAGTATTTGAAATTTTATAGTAGTAACAGAAGTATCTCGAAACTGAGCAATTCGACAAAAAAAAAATTGTTTAGCATTAACTGTGTGTTTTTATATCTCCTTTATTTGTGTATAACTTTCGTCTGTCTCTTATGGTTTACCGGTTATGCAAAACACTTTCAGATTAAAGGCGACTTTAGAGGAGGCCATTTTCAGAAAATTCAGAATAAATATTTCATATATCATGACAATATGTTAAAGCTGAACCAAATTCCGAGGCGCAAGAGCCCAATTCCGGGTCAAAATTTATCACTGATAAGCTGCGTTTCCTACCTCTGTTCAAAAAGTAATGCAATAAAGAAGGGTGGGACGTGGTTGGCGCTTCGAGTCCTTACACGGTTAATTCTGTTCTTGCAACCTGATACTGCTACTTTTCCCTCAAATAACTCCTCAATTTGTTCCTCAGGGAAGAGTCCACGCCGTGGCTCAGTGGTTAGACCGCTTGGCTCTCACCAATACGGCCCGAGTTCGATCTCAGGCGACCGCAAAGTGAGATTTGTGATGGACAACACGGCGCTGGGTCGGGTTTTTTCCGGGACCTCCGGTTTCCCCCGCCAGCTCGTTCCACCGGTTCTCCATCTTCATCTCATGTATCATCAGGGTCACCGCCTGCGGTGCCGTATGTAGTAAAAGCGGGGAAACACTACACACATTTTCCCAGGGAAGGAGGCTCAAAGCACACCGCATATATCCCTATCCTTGTAACACTGGTTTTAATGCTAAGTTTGGGATTTCATCGACTTCTGAGCTGCGGGATATGCGGTTCGTTTATGCACTTCTTGCTTTATTGAATGTGCCTGAAGGTGTGTATTTCCGGTGAAATCAGTGTATCGTATTTTTAGGTAGATTGGTAGTAGAGAAACTAAAAATAATACTGTGAAGTTATATACAAAAAGGTACTGTGTCATAAACTTGCATCTTTCACTGATCTATCTGTAATCAAGTGAGCATATCTATATGGACAGAAAGCATTCTGTTTATTAGGAAAGCTAGCTCTCCTCCAACACGAAGGGTGAGCTCTGTTTCTTGACCCATCTAATAAAGGCATACTGCAGCTACTGTCAAACTGTTACACTAACAAGGATAGAGCTGTCACTGCCACGTGACAATTCTTATTAACTTCCTCTCGACACGAACCATCAACATATTACACAACAATGGAAACCCTGCCCTTCATGTTTCATTAGTTTACGGACCCCTTGTATACGGGGATTAAGACAGTGTCCATTAGAGCAAAAGGGCAATTATTTGTCTCTCTAGAGAATAGCAGGACGCTGTAATTCCTGGCAGTCATCAAGAGTAAGTCCGCAAATAATACTTGATGGTGTTTCTTGAGACAGCGTGGCTATTGACTGCTAAGTAAAGGGACTTTGGGTTGACAACTGTAGCTGAGAGGATCATTTTTCTTAAGAACAATTTCAAGAGAAAATTGTCTCTGAGTTTGGATGCTCGCGTTCTGACTTCTCAAGCCAGAGGTCCTGGCTTTGAGTTTCGGTGGAACCGAAGACTTTTTCTTTATTTAAAATCCTTCCTCTCGTCCACAGCGTCTCGAAGTACGCATGTGGGAGTGAATGTCAAGGTATTTCAGGTTATAAATGTATAAATACAGCTTTTACAAACTTATAGTCAATGAGTAGTTTCTCGAGTCAAACATATCAATATTAAAGGGCGTTGTAAAAATGTGGCAATTTAAAAAAAAATAACAAATTAATGAGACCACTCCTGATATAGTTCATGACCACGTAGCCAATGTGAAACACTCATGCGCATAAATCAAATATGTAGATGACAACAAATAAATAATAACAATAACAATAAAATAATAACAATAAAATAGTAACAATAAGAATAACAGTAAAATAATAATAACAAAACAACAAAATAACAAGATAACAACAACACAGCCACAACAACAAGATAACACCAGCACCAACACCAACAATATCAATAATAACGATGATATATATCACCATTTTAACAAGAATATATAATTTTGTCATAGTATTGGTTCTGTTTTCGTTAAAAGCAACGCAAGAAATAAAAGTGATACAAGTTAATACAATGACACAACAAGGATATTTTAAAAGCCCACATAAATCAAAGCATTTTATTACTTTTAATCAAATAAACATATGCGTTGCAGCATTCGATTTTTCCAAATGATGGGAGTGGATGGCCGCCATGTGTGACTATTAGGGGAATCGGGTGACTTTGCTCTGCTGCAACCTAGCTCACGCGTCAAAGGGGAAATTGTGGATCTGAATATGTCATTGTTTAGCGGAACAAATTACGTTTATTGCGTTCACTGTCGCTGAAATAGTCTCGTTTGAGTTATCAATATAATTTATATATAAATTTGTTGGTTTTACTGTTAATTTTGAATTCACAAAGTATTGATTTTTGGAAAAAGTGATACTGTCTACATTCTAGAATTGTACTGGGCAAAAGGAAGTACAGAACCAACAGTTCTAATCGAGGAAATATTAGATGGATAGGGGCTGTCCTGAAAAGAACTCCAACAAAATTGCTGTCCCTCATTTACAATAAGTTTTTTGTTGTCAAAGTAATGGACAGCTTTTTCTTCCTCTTGATGAATATCCAAGTGATTATTATATTTGGAGAGTGCTTAAACACATTTATGAAGCAAATCACCATACTAACGAGTAAGAGTACTTCTGCTGGGAAAGTTCGTCCATTGTTCAGCGAGTTCAACAGGGGCTAGTTTATATAGACGAATTGTAAGCCTATTACTGGAATTTCTTTGCGGGACAAATATCCGCTGGCTAATGTGAGCGAGGCTTGGAGTATAGCAAACTGTTGGTGACTAAACTGAGGCATCTGAAAATGTATACAGAACTGAAAGGAGTGTGTGAAAAGCAAATATCAAGTGCCGATTTAAACAACTTCGTGTGGGATATGCTTCTAAGGGTTTCAATAAAACACCAAAGGGGCATAAATTTATTGCTACTTACATTCCTGTGCAACACACATTACATTAAACATCAGTTTATATTGTCCTCTGTGTCTCAAACACATTGCAAAGAAGAACAATGTTTTTTTAAACAGCTTAAAAGTGAAACTTCTTCTCCTGTCATTCAAACCGTAGTTATACAGAGATAAGCTTCTCCCAACTTCAAATGATATGATGGGTGCATAAATAAAATGTTGTATACCGTTTTCGTCATAATTAAATGTTTCATTGGGATGTAATAAATTATTTTTATTTGCACCATTGTAGCAGAGCAAGAAGTTTTTTCACACCCCACTTTCATTTTATGTTGCACTACTTTGGTAACTGGCGCAGGGTCGCATTTTCAATTTTATTATTATATTCTTTTAATTTACGTCTTCCTCCGTTAAGTAACCGCACATGAATGGAATGGTGAAATGACGCCCAAATGAGCCCAAGGTCCTTGAAGCTTGGAGTTACCCCATATTCGTCTTTCACGATAAGGGAAGCCCCTGGAAAAAAAGCATATCCAGGTATATCACCCTGACCGAGTTTCGAACTCGGTGTAACTCTTAAACGTGAGGCAGACACGTTCCCATTTAGGCTACTGAGGCGGGTCTCATATTTTGATGGAAAGTTCTTCTACATGCTGTAGAGCTCCTGTTAATTTGACATTTTTTATTTTAATTTCACAATGGTTTTTGCAAAATGATTAAATAAATAACAAATGTTCATGTAAGCTGCTTGCAGTCAGGTATTGTGCATAATTTGTTGCAGATGTGTCTTCACTATCAGAAACGTTTATTAGTTCTACTACTTTGTCTAATAATCTGCATAATACTGTTACAAGTGACTGTTTTAATTAATACAAAGAATAGTTCATGTGACTTCAGTAGTATGTGACGTCACTCCCACACTCCTCAACTTCTAGCATAAGTGAATGTTCTCTGCCCCTTATTGTTTTTTTGTTTTACTGTCTTTTTTTCTTCATCTTTGTTACCTAACTCTTTGTATAAGTGTCTTTAAATAATCATTATAAATATCTCTAAGTAAAGAAATACTATTGAACAAGTGTATCCTATTTATTTATTTTTTGTTTTTTAATTGTTCTATAATTTTTTTTAAATATTCTTTAAAGACGGGAGCGGGATCAGGGTAACTTGTTTAGAAAATTTCTTGTTTTATTGGCTTGTACTGTGAGACAATATGAAGTTGTCTATTTGATTAAATGGTTTTTATATCTGCATTTGTTCCAAGTGATAAATGTATGGCTCCAGAGAACGCAAGGTTTTCTTCCGTATATAGGTTCCTCTCTGTTCCTTTAAAAATATACGTAAGTTCTTTCCTAGTCCAGTGTCTCCTCACCGTACTTTCAGCAGCCAACGTAGTGTACCAGCAACCAATCACACTGCAAAATTATGAAATTTCGTGTCTTTGAAAGGAAACTCCAGTTGTACCAGCTGTGGTACCGAACGTAAGCATTCTTCTGGACGAAGTTTATGTAAGGCGTCTCGGAGGGAAGTCTAAATCAAGTCAGCCCGCTGACAGTTGTACAAGCGATGCTAAGTATATGATCTTCCACACATACATCACAGATCTTCGAATTCAATCTCCCATGACGTCACATCTTTTCTGCAGTTGTAACCGTTTCATTAACAACTTCATAAACAGTTTCTCTCCAGATCGACGGAAGGTTACATTTAGTTGCATTGGCCTAAACACATTTCCAATCACGACTATATTTTGTTTCCACATTAGGTCGCTGAATACCTGGCTCCATCCAGTGACGATAGAGGTTCTTGGTTGTCAGAAACTTCTCCTGTCGCTCCCCCTAATTTAAGAGCACTTGACCAAACGATGACATTCCGGTTTCGGTCTCTCCAGGGTATGTAACTGGTCATACCAAAACTTCTTGTCAGTTGGAGTCTCACAGCGAAGTAATGAGGACAATCCTGTCTTTCCCAACACCGCCATACACTTGTTGTCAACATCCACTAGACCACAACCACCTTTCTTCAGAGGAAGACGCAATTGCGGGCGAGCAACCCGATATGCTTTCCCCGTCCGCAGGAAGTATCCAAGCAGTGTCTCAAAACGCTGGGCGAACTGCTTAGAGAGCGGCAAAATCTACGCCACATACCAAGGTTTACTCAGTGCATAAGTATGTATGTACCAGACGCGTTGCAACAACGTTAGATTTCGAGAGCGATCTTCATGTAAGTTAAAACGTAGCGTGTTGAGCCTCTGGCTCCAATTAAGAGAAATCATTTCTGTTAAGGTAGAGGTAATTATAACCGCTAGTATAGTGATCTTCGGAACCACCTTCATATGCAGCAATGTTGGTGGAGTGCCTCTGTTTGTGGTCTTTGACCTGACAGGGCGGAATGCCCTGATCGTGCAAGGTAAAGGCCCGAAGGGCCATTTTTGTAATTAATTAGTTAGTAAATATTATTATTAAGTTAATTGAAATGTTAATTAGTGTCACCTATACCTTTTGCAGTTCTTTTGTAACCTGATAGAAAACCCCAAACTCTCACAAACATGTAAATCCTACCTTTGAGCTACTCTACCACGTGTACTATCTGGCCATGTGTTCCTTTATCCTTTACAATGCATGGTTATCCCGTCACAATATATCGCAGCATTTAGGCAGTTCCCCAAAGTTGCAATGGTCAGTGGAGGTAATGGAACATCAGGAGCCAATTCTTTAAAAATCATATTCCTGCTTGGTTCTTTCACATTTTTTAATATTTACAATTAATCGGTACACTTCACTCTAGAAGGAGCTTATTATTTCGGCAAATCGATGAAGGCCGTGAACCACGCAGGTAAAATGTATCATATAGGAATACTATGTCATTTTAAATTCTTTAGCTGCTTTTGCATATAACTTGCAACATCTATCAGATTTGATCCGCTCTGGCCATAATAGATAGAAAAATGTCAACCATACATTTTAATTACTTTTTCCATAGCATCAGATGTTAGTAAAAAGATTTTATTAGGTCCGTCTGGAAAAAGTACTCCCAGAAGTACATTTGCAATCTTGATAAAATCCTGTTTCGTCTATGGAAATCCAAATTTTATTTACGCCCACAGATTAACGTATTTTCGGAGATAACATTATTGTAACATTTATATACAAAGCACTTTCGTAGATGAAAAGTAGTATCTAAATGACCAAAAAGTGGAGTTGGTAAAGGAGTTTGGCTATTTAGGGATGAGACTTCGCTATAATGGAGGCGGGGGAGCACATGGGAGAAAGATAAGAGTGAAAGGGAAGAGGGAAGAAAGTGAAAGGGAATATCTGGGGTAAGGAGCTGTAAATATACATACTAGATATGTCTATAAAGTGGCATGAAAAAATCTATGAAGCAATAGTAGAATCAAATATGACATGGTGTGCATTTGTGGGGGGTGGCTAATTAGATAATAAATATGTTCAACACACATATGAAGAGTTCTGTATAGAGATACTTTGTTTGAATAACTCAACGTCAAATGCAGGAGCTAGAGTGAAACCTGGAAGATCTTGCAGAAGTGGCGTCGTTATAGAAAGATGTTTAAAATATTAGTATAGTTACATAGAAGGGATGATGATAATACATTAAAGATCTGTCTAGAACAGAAGAATTCAAATGTAAGGACAGCTAGTGGGCAAAGCTAGAAAGAACGCTGGTTAAAACAGGCCTGGTGGATATCTGACATGAGAGAGAAAGAAATGTAAAAGGTTTTTGGACAATTATTAAGAGAGAAAACATTGACAGCCAAGTGACGTGGGTAAATCTGATAAGTAAGAAATCACTAAATGTGTACCTGAAAATAAGGACAGAATGGGGAAGGGAAACATATAGACATATGTGATAGATATGAGAGGGAGGGTTTAGCTTGGTTAAGGACAAGAGCCATATTGAGAGGGGGTTCACCAAAGGAGTGCATTGTATGTGGAAAGAAAATAAGCTTAGAGCATTATGCAGTGGAATGTAAAGAAATTGAAAACTGCAGGAAATTAATATGGGGTAAGAACTGGAATAATAATGGGGCTTAAGTAGTAACAATAAAATGCTTAAGTTGAAAGGAGAGAAAATAAGAGAGGTGGAGAAATTTGCTGACAAAATCAAAGAGAAATGGTTGAGATGGGCAAGGAAGTAAGAGGTACAGAAATAGAAGACAATCAGAACATTAGGTCAAGGTCGTATAAGAGCTAGGATAGAGGTTAAAGACCAAGGAGCCAATACCACATCAGCCCATAATATAAGCGGCTGACAAATTTGTACCTAGATTATAATTGTAAGCAATGTAATTGAGATTGTAAGATACGAAATACAAATAAATACTATTAGTTTTAATAATTAGTATTTTCGTAAAGCTGTCTCACTCGGACTATGTCGCTTGTTGTATTTTTAATAAAGTTTTTAAGTTCTTTGTGCTCTACTTTGAGAAATGGTATATTGCTGCGTACTATCACTCCACATATCTTCAAAGTACTCTGTTCGAGGTGGTAAATTTTCTTCTTCTCCTTCATTTTAAGTTGCAAATATTGCTTTACGTTTTCAGTTCTGCAGTTTTGTTTCAAGAACATCCATTTTTGCTTACAATCTCTAAATTGTGAACAGCATAACTTCCATCGTATGCTTTCAACATTCAACATAAAAGGATCTGTACTAAGTTCTTACAAAAACTAATTTAGTAATTTACCTTCAATTGTGTTTGAAGACATCACTAAACTTCTATGCAAAGCACAGAGTGCAGACGTACAGCGCAGCTACTGAACCAGTGGCACAGTGTAACCTGTTCACCCCTGAGGCACTTTCTGCAGCGATGACGTAAAGCAGATTAGACGCATCGATTATAACTTGAGTACTCTCCCTGATCATTAATATCTAAAGGAAAAAACCAGATTGTACCACGGTAGAGTGGGCGACTCACATCCGGAAGGTCATCGGCTCGATCCTGTGGCCAGCCTTCTTGATCCAAAAGATTCTCCGGGAACTTACCCGGTCTTTAGCATATGCTGCGAAGTTTATAACCTCTTCCAAATGTCTAGTCCTCCATTTTATCTCCTCTCTCATTACAGTTCACATTTTGCACTTCACCTTAACCCTGCTTGTCTGTTTCGGGGTTGTAAGTCTCGGTGTTGCGTGGCGGGAATATTAGACGCATTCGTCCCCTAAATCCCCCATCTGGCTGCTTCTGAGTCCCCAGTACTCCAATGAGAAATATAAGTCGCAGGTGGGATAGTAGCAGAGTTTACAAGCTGCCACTGGGGAGCCTTGTTCTGTGAACTAAGGTACCACCCCTCTGCCCTCGTGTCTCCTTTGTCTGGCATCCTCTGTGCCTTCTTACCGCAAACCCCTCCCAGGACGCATCTTTTCAAGAGCATAAGTGCGAATGATCTTCCACAGCTCGACGGGCTAAGCCCCCCGTACTTCATCTGTAGGAGAAACTGTGGACCAGTTTGCTGGTTAAGAGAGCTGTTAGAAAAATGTACCAAAGAAAAGACTCAATATGCAAATGAAAGTCTATATAGTGTAATTTGGAATATTTGCTCAAAGGAGGTTTTGATTTCAGCCAAAAAGGTTGACAGGGCTCTGGCAGAAGCTATATCCCTTGTAAATCAAAGACAAATTTTGACTGAATTGGCAAAGAAGTCAGAAATTTCTCCTCTTTCCACCAAAATAAGTAAATCCAGAGATGAACGTGGAGTCAAGCATAGTGTTCGACGACACTTAGATATAGAAATAAAAAGGAGAAGTTTAATAAGAATGGAAAATATCATAAAAAAGACTGCAGGCTAAAAGGAGAGCGAGTGTTGTATGCTGCAGGGTAATTCTAATGAGTGAATGAAAAGGAATTTTTGCAATAAATGTGTTCCAAAACTTTAAATAGCTTTTTCTCCGTATAACAATTTTCATAACTTGGGGTAAAATTTTTTGCAATTAATTTTTATGAACAAAGTTGAAATTTTCAGAATATGTTGAGTATAACTTGTTAAAGAAAATTATGAATTAGTTTGTTGATCACACTCATACATAAAAGTATATGATTTATTCTCTTTGTAAATATTTTTAATATTCCTTTTTATTCTCTTCAAAAGAGAAAAAGAGTCATATTTCTATTAAATATTAATATTTTGGAAAACTAATGCGTAGTTTCATTTCATAGCCATTGAAAAACTGGCATACTAAATTTAAGGCCTATAATTTAAATCTAAACTGCAAAAAGTATACCCTTTATTACTAATCCTTTCAAAAACATGATAAATAATTTTTGATTTCCAAACTATTTAATATAGAGCAGTGACCATCAGTATATCATGGAAGGTGTAACTTAATCAAAAATTACATAAAAATGGGTTATTTAAGGAAGAAAATCCATTTGGTACCATTGTCCCCTTAAATGAAAGCTTTGATACGAGTCCTGGACTTCAATGGCATCGATATCTCACTGCGACGACTTCACCCTCTCGAGTATCACTGGATTGATTATTTCCCACGTGGCTATTCAGGGATGTTGAACAATCTCTAGCAAATTAAACACAATAGTATTAGAAGAGTTTCTCATTTACATGCAGCAGACTAGCACGGAGTTAAACAGTTGTGCTTTCAATCATATTTTAATTTCTCTACGCTTGATTCATCTTCGTCTGTTGAGTTATTATTGTCATCCTCATCAGTGCTTTATATCCCATTGTCTTCGTTATAATTCTTTCTTCCGTTATTGTATCTTTTTTCCAGTATACCTGTTCTATTTTATCCATATGATGGCATACCTTCTCCATTCCATTTGAAAATTTGCACAAATTTTTGATGGCAAAACATTGTAACGTCTTTAAGTTTTAAAGGCTACATTTCTCCAAGCAACACATTGCTTGCCATCTGCCAATATTGATTCTATAAGATCCGAATATTCCGGAGGAAGTGTTAATAGTGTATGGTTACAACCTGTGGTGTTTTGGTCACTCAAAAACGTCTTCTGAGTCGGCTTATTGGCTAGAACTAAAACATACAAATTTTTCTTGGTCTATTTTCATGAAAGGGGATGTTGTGACTTTGTAACCAAAAAGGCAGACCTCCTCTTTAAGAACTTGAAGTTGGAGGTTCATCAACTTGCGTATTATGGAAAGAGGCATTATTTGTTGATTTGTAGTTTGTAATTTATTTCTGATCTTTCCTTTTACATCATCAAATGGAAATACAAAATCAAGATTAAAATTATAAAATCCATACTGAAATATGCCATATATTCCTAAATCCTGAAAATCTTATCACGTTGCCCACCACTGAATAGTAATTCGGTCCCCATACACCTAACCCTAGGTTTTTGTGTACTGGAGGCCCTCTACTAATTTTACACTTTTTGCCATTTCACCTATCCTACTCTACATTTTTCTCTTAAATTTTCTTAGCCATTTCTTTTTAACTTTCCCTAAATAATTCCCTATATTTCTCCTGTTCTTTTCCCCTTTTACTGGCAAAATATTTCTAGTTACTACTTCACCCCACAAATTGTCCGGTTTACGTAGCCAAGCCTGCTCTCTCCATATCTTTGTTTGACTACAATTTGATATACAATGGAAGTCTTCATTATTTGTTACGAGCATCATGTTAGGGGCAGTTTTGGAAATTACGAAATTGTGCGTATCCGTTTAATGCAACTTTCAGCATTTATTTATTTATATAAAAATCTCCAGTGTTCTGTTGTGACTCATAAATCAAAGGGAACTGGGTAAGAATTCAAACTTCCTGCCTGTCTAAACAACTTTAAGTCGCTCTTCTTTGGATACGGTGGGATTATACCTGTGCCCTGTCATCGAACCATGTTTCAGAAACAATGTGACTGCAACTAAACTAATGGGTGTGTATTGTCTGTATTTCAAAGAGCTTTTTTAGGAGTATCAAAGCACATTTCTTTCTAATCGTGTGTTTGCTTTTCTTGAAAAATTCTCTGAACAGAACTATGAAAGATGACGGTGGCTGCAGCAGCTTTTGTCTGCAGTTTCTGAAACACTCTGAATGCTTAGGAGAGCAGCGATCTTTATGCATTATCTCTTCCTTAAAGTGTACATATAATAAGCATTCACCTCAGAAGTTTCAAATGAAGAATTTGTACTTTTAACTTCGAAATTACAGAAGAAATTATCACAACACTGATGTATACGTATGGCAGCGTCACAATGCCTTACAGTCAAGTGTACTCAGGAGTAGACGATTCACACGGTATATTGCATCAAATAATATGCACGATAAATTCGCTGAATACATGGCTAGGAAGGAGGCAGGAGAGAAATGGGGTTAGACCTGGGCTTACTACCCTTTTATGGGTGAAGGTCAGTGTGTAGAACCATTGTGCGACTTGCACGGGCGAATTCCTACACCTGGGAAGGCCGCCAGTCAAATACGAGAAACCCAGAATATATACTTGGATAGGAATAATAGAATGTGCACGTCCTTGAAGCCATTTAGATGATATCGTTTGCACAATAAATAACATTTTGGTCAAATGAGCCTGGTGTTCTTGGAGTTTAAGCGTTACCTTAAAACATAATAATTCCTGCTTCAAATTCCTTCGAAGATTATGTTGACGTCCCTCAAATTTACTGATTGACATTTTATAAAATATATAGATTTGTAACATTCTTGTAGCTACGCTGATTTCGCCATAACATCCCAACTAACACAAATAAATCTGGTCTAAAGGAACGACGTTGATGAAACATACTGTACATTAGCACAAGAGAATCGCATTGCTTCGGAGAGGTAAAGTTGGAGGATTACTTTACTCTGACCAAGGACTTTCCTTCGCCAAAGAAGTATCTCTGGAGAGTACGGTAAAAGCCACATAAAACTCATTTTCCAGAAAAAGAAAGCACTAACATGTCACACCACGCATGTTGTATCTATTACGTTCACAGACACGACGAATTATTTTGACAGCAGCTCTGGCCTATGATATATGTGAGATTTAAAAGGATCGCATTATTAGCAAAGCTGCTTTAATATTCCTTCAAAATTGACGCTATTTCATGTCAACGCCACAGGACATGCAGACCTTAAATTACCGCTAACAAATCTGCTGCTCTGCTCGCGTTATGGCGTTAACTGCGGAAATAATTCGCATCTTTCTTCCTCTCTCTCTAGACAACAACTTAAGAAGTAAGAACGTTATTTCGTTCTATTCCATGTTAACCAGAAAATAGGATTTGTCCAATACGTGTGTTTGATTACCCCAAAGAAATAATGAGAAGTTATCGCAATTCCTAGGACAATTAACTATGGTGAGATTTAGTAAATTTGAAACTAAGAAGAAAACTAAGAGTCAAACTGAATTTTCGAAAACCTATAACATTCGAATAAGTGATTTTTTTTACTGTTTTGCCATACATTTTTGAAGAAGCGCAGTTACAGGATTAGTTGCCCATAAGTCAATTCTTTCTTGATTTATGTATATTAGTACATATATGGGCAACTTTGTATATAAAAGTTTCCTTAGGAAAAAATATTCATAACTTTCACATGATTATCAAAAATTCATAAACAAAAAAATTCAGGTTTATATTCCTTACTCAGCTAGAAGATACATGTGGTAGGAAATATAGTTTTACATTAATTGTTTTTAAGGGAAATATTAGTTAAATTTTAATTTACAGCTTGTTCGAAAAACATTTATCACACCTATATAAACTAGACGAAACAAATTTCCCTTATATTAAGAACTGCATAGAAACGTTTAGTTAGCATTTATTGAGAAAACTATTTCAAAACTTGCACCATAACTTAAAACTAGCAACACAAAAAGGATTTTAAATGTTGATAAATGTGAAAGCCTCTAAAACAACTGAGAAAATTGCGTAGGAACTTAAAATAGAGCTCCAGAAATCCGTCCTGTATATAAAATTCTAGTATGAGAAGCTGATTAACACTTGTGGAGCTGATATTGAAAATTTGTTTAAGTATCCTTAACTGAGCTGTTCCCTAATTGTTACTTTTCAAACTCACAACAAAACTATTTACATGAATACGTTACTTCAGAATATGATTTAATGATACGTTAAAAAGTTTAAATTGTAGCTCTTTATCATTTCCTTAAGGAGTATTTTTGTTAAGGTTCCTCCACTCACTTGCCAGTTGCAAACACAAACAGTTTTGACATTTTGGAAATGAACTTTAGCATTGATAGGTTTTCCTTAGGCACCTCAAGAAAACTGCCAGTTAGAAACACTCAGGAAGTTTTGATATATTGGAGAGGAGCTTTAGGAAGAAAATGTGTTTTCAGGGTACCTCCACATATTTGCCAGTTTTAAACTCTCAGGAGTTTCCGATTTTTGGGAAAGAAATTTCAAGAAGGAAAAGTTTTGTTTAGGGTACCTCCACACATTAACCAGCTGTAAACACTGATAGAGATTTAATATTTTGGAAATGCAATTTAAGAAGGAAAGCTTTTGGTTAGATTACCTCAACACTTGCCACTGAGAAGGTTCTGTTACTCTGGAAAGGAACTTCAAGAAGGTAAGGTATTGTTTAGGTTACCGCAACAAACATTCCATTGTTAACACTGACAAGGTTTAGATATCCTTGAAGTAACCTTAAAAATGAAAGGTTTTCTTTAGGATACCTCTAAATACCAGACAGTTGGAAAAGCATTTAAAATGTTGATATTTTGGAGAGCAGCTTTAAGAAGGAAAGGTTTTATTTAGGGTACTTCCACAAACTTTCTAGTTGTAAACCCAGAGAGAGCTTTTATATTTCCGAATTGTACTTTGGAAAGGAATGGTTTATTTTGGGGTAACTCAATGGAAATGCCAGTTGCCAAAACTCAAGCTTTTGATATTTTGGAATTGAAGTTTAAGAAGGAATATTTTTGTTTAGGATACATCCACCCTCTTGCCTGCAGAAAGCACTAAGGATTTAGATATTTTGGAAGAGAACTTTAACAATGATAAGTTTTCTTTAGGGTACGTCAAGAAAACTGTCCGGTGCAAACACTGAGAAAGTTGTTATATATCGTAGAGAAGGTTTATACAGGAATGTTATTCTTTAGTGTACCTCCACACATTTGTCAGTTGTGAACATGAGAATTTTTCGATATTTGGGAAAGGAATATTTAGTATTAAAGTTTTCGTTTTGGATACTTCTACATGCTTGCCAGTTTATGAAAAGAGAGTTTTGGCACCTTGGAAATGAAGTATAGGAGGGAAGGATATTCTTTAGGGTACCTCAAGAAATCTGCAAGTTGCAAATACTAAGATTGTTTGGATATTTTGGAGGGGCCTTAAAAAGTGAATATTTTGTTTAGGTTACCTCCACAATCTTGGCAATTGTGAAATCTGAGAATTTTCTTATATTTGAAAACGAATTTTAAGTAGGAGACATTTTGTTAAACACTGAAAGAGTTTTTATATCTTGGAAATGAACTTTAGGAAGGAAAGATATTCTTTGAGGTACCTCAAAAAACCTCCCATGAGCAAACACAGAGAAGTTTTGCATATTTTCTGGAGGAACTTCAAGAAGGAAACGTTTTGCTTTGGATACCTGCACAAGTTTTCTAGTTGCGAACACTGAGAAAGTTTTGATATTTCGGAAAAAAACTTTAATAAGGAAAATTTTTGTTTAGGTTACCTACATAAACTTGCTAGTTGTAAACACTAAGAGAGTTTTTATATTTTGGAAATGAACTTTAAGAAGGAAAGTTTTTGTTTAAAGCACCTCCCCACGCTTGCTAGTTGTAATCACAGAGAAAAAATTGATATTTTCGAGGAGATCTTTGTCAAGGACATGTTTTGTATAGTTAACGACCACACACTTTCAATTTGTAAACACAGAGAATTTTGATATCTTGGAAAACACTTTAGCAAAGAAACATTTTCTGTAAGATACCCCAGAGGTACTACACTCAAAGTTTTGATATTTTGGAAAGGAGATTTAAAAAGGATAGGCTATTTTAGGGCACTTCCACAAATTTGCCAGTTGTGAACACTGAGAAGTTTCTGATATTTTCGAATGGAATTTTAAAAAGAAAATGCTTTTGTTGTGGGTACCTCTACTCCCTTGCCAGTTTTAATCACGGAGAGCTTTGATATCTTCAAAATGAACTTCAGGAGGTAACATGTTCTTTAGGAAACCTTAAATAACCTGCCAGTTCCAAACACTCAGAAAGTATGGATATTTTTCGTAGGAGCTTTAGGAAGGAAGTGTTTTGTTTAGGGTACCTCCACAAATTTGCCAATTGTGAGCATTGCGAAATTTCCGATATATGGGAAAGGAATTTTAAGAAGAATATATTTGTATGGGCTACTTCCTCACACTTCCCACTTGTGAACGCTGAGAAGTTCTGATATTTTGCAAAAGAACTTTAAGAAGGGAAGGTCTTCTTTAGTGTACCTCCACACACTTTCCACTTGTAAACACTGAGTGAGTCTTGATATTTTGGAAAAATAACTTTGAGGCCCGGTTGCATAAAAGATAATCTAAGTTCAAACATATGAAAGTGATCTCCGGTCAAGCTGAAATTCGAATTTTGGTTGTATAAATATTGATCTAAGTTCATGGCCTCTTGATCTAAGATCAAATCTAACTGGTAAATTTTCTACAGTTAACTTGATTGAACTTAGATCAGCAGAACAGCGGAATTTACACAATAGTTTTTGAGAAGAAATAAGTAGTACAGCTTTAAATAAATAATAAATAAAACGTTTTTGTGGTTACTTGTATAAATAATTAGCCTTTTTATTTCACAAACGTATTTTAAAGATGCATTGTTTGTGTTCAGAACCTATACATTTTTATTATTTTCGGAATTCAGATTCTG
>CM060948.1:305608010-305763035 GCA_030765055.1 Mantis religiosa | reverse complement strand
TTATTGTTTTGTGTATTATATATTATTTTATATCCTTCAAGGAGATGTGTAATCGTGAATTTAAAGGTTGATCTGCATAAACAGCATCTACATAGAAGTACTTTACAATCTGTAAAAGAGTGAATAGGTATATTTTTGTGAGAGACACACATTATTTAGCAGTGATTTTGCCGTCATTTACATTATGGGGTTTAAAATATGGGTCATGTTAGCATGGAAGTTCCAGAAACTAACTGGCAATGTAGGATAATGGTTAGCGCGAAAAGTGATCTATATCGGGTACCCAATCTATGTCATCAAGCTTTAAACCAGAAACTTGGCCCTCCCTACAGTTTCCCTTGGCCGATTCTGCCCCTCCGGTGGGATTAAAATCCGAGTCTGGAGGAGAGGGGGTTGTGCTCCGGCCAGGAAGAGTTTAATCACATCTCTAGGAGATGAAAGGACATATCTTCCGCCTCGCAAGTCCTTGTCCCCTGGCTCTCGTTCAGAGAGCAGCAACGGGAAGTGAACTACTTCATCCCTCCATGAAAATGGCCATTGGTCCCCACTTCTTTAAGCGTTAGAGGAAGTAAGACCGTCATTCGCGAATTAAATGACTGTTGCTGCTAACAGATGCATCCACGGCTAAAGTAAGTATAAGTTTCATTTAGTAGCCTCAATAGTTGTGCAATTTACAGGGAGAACAGCATCATATATCAATTTTCCTAAGGTTATATATTCATCAAATATACATTTGACGGAAAGAGCTGCAATACCCGCTTCCTCACGATTTTATGGCCTTGCACCGTTAAATTCACATCTCTCTGCTCACTACAATTTATTTTAATATAACTTCTAACAAATACTTTTCAAAATTTTATTTTTCTACCTATTTCATTTTAATGCAGCTACTAAACCTTTGAGTAAATTGTTACACTGAAGAAGAATAATAATACTCAAATGTTAGAAGGCCCAACATTAATATTGACTTTAGAATTTCATTCCCTTTCGTGTATTCGTAAGAAAAAACTAAATATCGACAGATTTTTAAAAGAGTGAGAAATACTAAGATATAAAAACATTAATAACCGGTAGTTTGGAGGTGAGTTACACCATAAATACCTTATTTAAAATACATCTTTACTTTATCTACTGCATATTTAAAGTATGTATTCCGAACAAATGTGCGATAACCAGATGTCACTGTAATGCATACTTTAATACTATATAGATCGGCAAATTCATCACATAGCGAAGCTATTTCAAAATCTGATTATCGTTTAAACCTACTCCTCCTGTTGTAAAAATGTTTATTTCTGTTACCCTGAATTGTATAGAAGAATAGTTTGTGCAAGAGCCAGTGGAGAATCAGTTCTCCACCGTCTAAATGTTTCTAAACTCCCTCTGAATAAAGGACACTTTACAACCTGCTCCCAAAAAATTCATGATTACGATCTTATATTTAAATTAAATGTAATTACTATATGATAGTTTGATAAAAAGCTGCTAAAGACGTCTCGGATAAAACAAAATGTTTCAAAACATTTTCTCTTTAAAGGATATCTTAAAATTTGGGACATTTTCTTGAAAATATACGTTTCGAAAATTTGAAAGATACTGAACTAAAGTGCCAAGTATTTATCCGCCTTTTCAGTTTTGCGCTATGCTATTCAGGTATACATTCAGAACAACGCGCATACGCACATTCACATATATCCGCACACATTTGGTAAAAAAATTTAGTTATAGTAACTAAAAATATTTGTCCTGCGCCGTAGCGTAGCGGGCTAAGGCAGCATGCCTTGGTCCCTGGCCCCGGAAAGCGGCCCGGGTTCGATCCCACACATGTGGTGGGGATTTTCGGTCTTGGGTATAGGACCGGTGTCCACTCAGCATCGTGAGGAAGAGGAGCTTACGCTAGGTAAGCGGCCTTGGTCACGGAAACCAACATTCCGGCTGGGGGATGCCGAGATGCTGACCACATCTCCTCCCCGTATCGGTTGGATGATCAACCACCTCCGCCGTGCCTAAGTGGACGTGAGGCCGTCAGTCGGGTTGGTAGGCCTTGGCCCTCTAAGGGCTGTCGCCATGGGCTATTATTATTAACTAAAAATATTTGTTTCCATTAAATCCGGGCATCGAATATTTAGGTGGAATGCAATATTGCTCTCCTTTGTTTTTCATAGAAGGCGGTAGATAAAGGAAAAATGAAACATTTTTTCCGTAATTTAAGAAAATTCTATCCATTTGGACACAAGAGTATTTATGATAAATACCACCTCTTACGATGTTGCATTGAAAGGAATCTGGTGTCTTTTATTCACATGTCTTCATCTTTCCTCATTTACGGACTATCGCTACAGAAGTTTATATTTCTTAACCAAGATAAAACTTCATTACACATTCACACATTTCGTGTTAGCTGTAAGAAATGTGAAAATGTGTAGTGTTAAACGTCCGCTTTTACTAAATACAACACCGCAGGCGATGACACTGATGATACATGAGATGAAGTTGGAGCACCGGTGGAATGAGATGGCGGGGGAAACCGAAGATCCCGGAGAAAACCCGTCCACCACAAACCTCACTTTGTGGTCACCTGGGATCGAACCCGGGCTGCCTTGGTGAGAGCTAAGCGGTCTAACCACTGAGCCACGGTGCGGCCAAAACTGTAAGAAGAAAAAGTTTTCTTATATAACGTTTTTCTTTATGATAGCTTTGAATTTTGTACTCTTTGCGTAACTATCAGGGAAAAAAGCATGAGTTATAGTAATTCAAAGAAGTAAGTCCTTGCAAATCCAAACCAATAATAAATAATATTACTGAAAAAGTTGACATCACGACAAATTTTAACATTTGTTTCTTTTCCCTTCTTTTCCTTTCCTCTAACTCTTACGTTTATCCGGTTATACAAAAGTCATTCAGAAGGAAGAGGACCTTTCGGCGTATTAACAGAAAGTTCAAGATCTACAGTTACCATACATATAGCTCGAACATATTATACTTTCATCATAATTGTTTGAGAATTTTTTGAAAATCCAAAGGTAAGATGTGTTTTACTAGATACAGCGTCATTTTTGGCAGGAATTTATACAACCTTGTATCATCCTTGGAAAAATAATGAAATTAAATTGTAATTTAAGTACTTGACTACTTTTCGTTTTTAACTTACGCTGTTATCACACACACACACACACACACACACACACACACACACACACACTCACGTACACATCTTTCTATAAAATTGCCTTTTTACCTCATTCAGGAAATCTAAAATCGTAGAGGTACTTGGGGAGAAATTTGGCATTCGGTTTTTGTGTGGAATCAATACTCCCTCGGGTGACTATAGAAAAGTTGTAGAGATGGTAAAACTGATATATGAGAACAATTTATGAATACCTAATAACACTTCAGAAATCAATAAAGAAGCAACTATGTAATTTTAACGAAATAGTATGTCTCATACACCACCACAGTTAATACTGTTTTACCCTTCAAGTCAATGGTTCCCAAACTTTTTGATTTGCCACCTTGATATTTAAAAGTACAGTTTTCAAAATATTTGCGAAGGAGGTGAAATCAGAAACACATCTAGCATGTAATTTTTACCTGCAACTTTCCAAAGCACTGTGCGAGGTGTGAATGGCGTGTAGAACAACACAATGTCACCCACTATTATTTCACGCTAGCATAGTGCATTTGCTGCATGAACTACATTGCAGCTTTAGTGTGCAGGTACACCATTGTTCTGCTGGAAGACAAAATTAACTGCTTTCTAGAATAGAAGGTAAATTCTGCTCAAATTTGGCATTTAATTTTAGATTGGAGTATAAGGTTTTGTATGTTTAGTTGAGGTTTGGAGCTGTTCGAAAGAGTATTACCACGGATATAGAAGAAGAGATGTGTGAATGTGTTGCAGTGGAATTTGTTCTGTTGCACGTGACTCATAATGTAGCATGGTGTGTACGTACGAGGGGGGAAGATCAAAAAGTAACGCCTCCCATTTTTTTCTCATTTAATTGCCAAGAATATGGAATCCAATTTACATAGCTTGAAAACTACAACTTTGACGATTAATTTGTCACTACTAAAAATAATCTCCGTCCTTTTCGACAGTTTTGGTCCTCCTTTTAACTAGGGCATGTATTCCAGTGTGGTAAACAACTCGGTTTTGCTTCCAGTGCCATTGACACACGGACGTTTTCACAGCGTCCTAATCTTCAAAATGAATCCCACGATGACCTTCCTTTAGTGGCCCGAACAGATGGAAGTCTAATGGTGCCAGGTCAGGGCTGTATGGGTGGTGAGGTAAGACCTGCCATCCCAATTTCTCAATTTCTGCAGTGTTCTAACGGCTAGTGTGTGATCTTGCATTGTCATGCAAAAGAACATCCGCCATAGTTTTTGTTGGATGAACTCGGTGAAGACGTGCTTTCAGATTTTAGAGAGTTCTGACGTATTGGACAGAATTTATTGTGCATCCCTGCTCCAAAAAAATCAATTATAAGCACATCCTCTGCATCCCAAAACACTGTCGCCATAACTTTCCCTGCCGACCGCTGAGTTTTGAATTTTTTCTTCGGTGACGTTGTGTGATGCCATTACATTGACTGTCCCTTTGATTCAGGTTCAAAAAAATGAACGCACGTTTCGTCTCCAGGAGCAATTTTTCCAGAAACTCCTCTACCTCTAAATTGAAGAGCTGCAAGTGTTCGGAGGCTATTGTTTTCCTTGTTTCTTTGTTTTGGGTGCTTAACATTCTTGGTATCCAACGTGAACAATATTTTGAGTAACCCAGTTGTTGAAAAATCGTCACCACACTTCCTTTACTGAGGGAGGTAATGCGACACGATTCACCTGTTGTTACCCGGCGATCACCACGAATGATGTAATCGACTTGCTGAATGTTGCATGAAGTCACTGCAGTCACCGGCCTGCCACTTCGCTTTTCATCTGCCAATGGTTTTTACCCTTCAGCTTCGTTACAGCTACGAACCCATCGTCTAACAGTGTGGACATCCACCGCTGCATAACCATACACATTTTTTAGCCTTTCGTGAATGTGAATTGGCGTTTCACTTTCCGCAGTCAAAAATTCAATCACAGAACACTGTCTAATACGAATGTCGATGTCAGCCATTTTGCAAGAGGATGCAGTGCTGCCACATGTTGACTTAGGAAGTTATTACTGCAGAGGATTGGGGAAGAAGGTTTGTGGAATTGTGCCAAATTCAAAGTTTACACATAACTTATTTAAGGAAAAAATTATAGGAGGCATTACTTTTTGACCCACGCTCTCATAACATGACTGTCCTTTCGTTCACCATGTCCACAAAGGTACACAAAATTTCACCGCAATTTACTATTTAAATATCCCGCTCATATCTTAGGTTCCGCTTGTAAGTTCTTCCTACATGCTTTGTATACTCTGTGGCCAAGTTTGGCTGCCATCTGCCGGGAAAATTTAGAACTACATCAATTACCTTGGCATCATGTCTGCACTCAGAAGAATGGAGAGAAGTAAGTAACGTTGCACTATTTATTTATTGGTTTCCTTGTATGAAAATAGAAGAGCATTGTATTTTAACTTTATTTATAAAGGCTATATTTGATGTGTTAACAGTTATCTTTAGCCCATAAGCCATTGTAGGTTATTCTTTTACCTCAAAATTAGCATGTGTATAAATGTACACACTGCGTCTCAGATGGTGCATGCTACAGAAACATAACCTAAATTCTGTTTGCAATTTGTATACAGTTAGCTCCAACATAAGGTTAAATTTAGCTTAGCTTTTAAATATACATTTATAGTAGTTAATCCTAAACTGTATTATATTTTAATTTCAGTCACTGACCCAGAACAAATGTTGTAATTGTTCATGAATGGAGATGTATCAGACTTCTCTGATATGGAGAGTGAAGGAGAAAATGATGCAGGTAACTGTTTTAAAGAAAACTGTCAGGTAGGAAATATGCACTTTTTAATCCTAAAATGTGTCCTATATAGGAAATTTATTTCTAATTTCTAATTATTTTGGTTTTATTTTAGATATTTTGGAAGCAGAGGAAGCCAACTCTGTAGCAAGAGATCATGAATGTGCTGGAATGCTTACCACAGAGGCTGAAGAATTTACACAGGATGGTGGTGTGTTGAGGATGAATTTGCATGGATGAATCTTACACCGAAACAGAGTATCCAGTGGCGCCGCAGTGTAAATTTTTAAGAAAATATACCACAATGGCACGGTGAAGTTTCAAATCTTACAGAACTGGAGTATCCGATAAATTATTTTCTTAGACATATTCCTGTATCTATGCTCGAGATGTTTGTGGAAAATACTAATATTTATGCCAATCAAAAATAGAATCAAGGTACATGTTCACCGACGTAAAGGAAATTAAAACTTTATTTGGTCTCCACTTACCTGCTGGTTGTTCAGGCTTACCTCGTATGAGGTTTTACTTGGACACTGCTTTAGGTATTAAAGTGTTCACTGTGAGCATGAATGTCGACAGGCTTTTTAAACTAAGAAGCTTATTAAATTGTGTCAATAATCTGGAGAAACCAGATGATGGAAGGTACGAACACTTTATAATGTCATTTTAGATAGATGTAGGAATCTAAAACCTGAATCAGCTATATGTTTAGATGAGCAAAATCTTGCATTTAAAGGTCAGATTTTCGTGAAACAATATATGAAGGGTAAACCCAATCCATGGGGGATAAAAATATCTATGTTATGTGGTAAGTGGTATTGCTTATAATTGTTTTGATTTACCAGGATTCAACAACAGAATTTGATGCTGGATTGTTAAAATCATTTGGTTTAGGTGCAGCTACAGCTCTTCATTTGTGTAAATAGATTATCTAAAGATAAAGGCCATCAGCTATATTTCCATAATTATTTCACTTCATATAATCTGTTGGAAGCATTGGCTACAAAAGGTATTACAGCAGCGGGTACTATTGGATTAAATAGGTTTGCAAATCCAACATTGATTTCTGAAAAGGAAATAAGGAAAAAGGAGAGAGGATTTTGTGACCAAATTTGTAGTAGGGAGAGTGGCAGAATAACCGTTCAGTAAACATTGCTTCAAATTCTGTGAGTGTGGGTGAGAAAGACAATGTAAGAAGATGGGAGAAGCAGGCTGGGAAGTACATTGAAGTGCCATGTCCTAAAATAATTCAACTGTATAACAGTTCAATGGAAGGGGTAGATAAATTGGATTTCCTTATAAGTTTATGTAACATTCCCATGAAAACTCCAAGATGGACATTGAAACTCATTAAATGCTGTTGACCGTTGCTCCTTTTAGAGAAAATCGCCAACACCTCCGTAATTCTCCGCTCACAGTAACTTGTTTAGTCGTGGTGCTGGATTTCAGTTCAGCTCCTCTTGGAAACCGGTCTTATAGTGGAAATTCGTCGATTTCAGAAGCAAAGATAAAGTAGTTACGTTTCTTTGACACAATTTTCTATACTTACGCGATCTCCTGAGCTGGCATTTAATTTACTGAAAACAGTCTTTTCTTCAGTAATGCGAATTTTGATAGTGTTTTGTCTTTGTTTATGTTGGTGTTATATCCAGTGTTTCATTTGTGGTTACAACATTTTATAAATATCCTGTTGATTGGAGTGATGCTCAGTCCCAAAACTTCGATATGTAATCGTCTTTTCACATGGCTTGCTGCCCGAGAAGAAAGTGAGCATATTCGTCGCCAGGAAAGCTTCAGATTGTTTGAATAAAACACTACAAATCTTCAAATAATTCAATCTTTATCAGTTCAGCACTGTAAAATATTAAATCCTGAAAGTGCGTTTTACTGACATGCATAGCGACCTATAGTTTGCACCTTTAGCTTCCTTTAACACATTTTAGGTATTATGTTGTATATTAAGAGAATGATAATTGTTTAATTACCCACAACTCTTTAAGGCTCCATTTTCAAATAAAGCCGGAATAGCTGTAACGTATAAGATTGATGCTGTCGATAAGACACCTGTTACGCACATCCAAAATTGTCTATTACTGTCACGAAGTGATACAGCATTTGCCCGTCCGAATGAAATTCAAAAGAATAATTCAGCATTCAAACAGAACTAGGGCTTTCCCTAAAAAAATGAAAAACATAGTAATACTGAGAATCATTCACACTCCAAGCTCAAATATCGCATTCACTTAAAACGTTTTCCTAATGTGCCAAAAGCGTAAACTACAACCACTTGAAACTGACTCTTTGTGGGACTCTTTTTGTAGGACAAGGATTACTAAGGTTGTGTCATCACTTCTAGTAAACGTGTCTGAATTCATTATACCTCATGTTGAGTTAGATAACTTAGATGCATAGTCTATAAAACTTTTTGATGCAAATGGTTTACTGCGGCAGCGGAAAATAATTTTATTAAGAACAGTGTTAATTGAAATTAAGTTTATCTGTGATAAGTCTGCACTCTCTTTTAACTGTGACATAATTGGAGAGATTAACGACAACAACGACGACCACAATCACAACTACAACTACAACAACGACGACCACAATCACAACTACAACAACCACAATCACAACTACAACTACAACAACCACCATCACAACGACAACAGCAACAACCATCACAACGACAACAATTACAACTACAACAATGACAACTACAACAATCACAACTATGATGATGATGATGATGATGATGATGATGATGATGATGATCATGATGATGATGATGATGATGATGATGATGATGATGATGATGATGATGATGATGATGATGATGATGATGATGATGATGATGATGATGATGATGATGATGATGATGATGATGATGATGATGATGATGATGATGATGATGATGATGATGATGATGATGATAAATCGAAAACAAACGGAAGTGATTTGCACTGTGACAGTCAGCATAGGAACCCTTACAAATACATCCCGGAAGGAATCAGAAATTGTAAAAGAGCAAAGACGAGTACTTCAGACATCTGCTGTCGTTAAAAAGCCATTTTAGCTTATGCGTGTGGTTGACAAAGGTGTTGATTAAATAATGGTCATGTTCTCCCATTTAAAGATGGTTTTCGGTGACGGGAATAAATCATTATTGACAAAGGGGTAAAGTATCTCTCATAGCGATTTCTCTTGAGTACATATCCCGATAAACAGTCGGGAGAAACCGGAATATCCGAGTTATGGCCTGCAAGGAACAGTGACAATCTCATTGTTATGTTGCGCCATACATCCTAAGTTTCCCTTCCGGTTCTAAGTTATGATTATCTTCCTGTGGCGTCGCAGCTTCCAATATCTTCCGCTGTTACATAAGGCTTTTGGACGGCAGATGTAGACTCCAACCACCAGGCTTGCTTATGTGCAGTGGTGGATCTTCTATTTAGCAAGTGGTTTTTCACAGGTAATAGGTATCCAATGTAACATGTAAATTGGTCACGTCAATTAGTTTTGTTTACGGAAAGCGTACATAGATAGGCGCTTTTGTGAGGTGAAACTATTAATTCATTTAATTTTGAGCTCTAAGTGGGTTACCAAATTCTGGAATTCGTCTACACGATAAAATATGTGGTATAAAATTACTTGAAAGAAAATGGCACCCAAAGTCAACAATCTTCTTTCTGCAAAGAATGTTAGCTGAAGTTATCTAATGGATCATATTAATATCAAAACTGAAATATAAATAAGCTCGACAGATTTCAGATTAATGGTAATGCAAACTGAGATCAGCAAAACAGAACCTCAGAATATTGTGACTTTGTGGGTTCGTGGAATTAAAATTCCAAGTTGCAGAAATTCAAAATGCTTTTTATTTCTTTAGAATCACTTTGGTCAACCCTTACACTAGCAGATTTACGTAACATACACAAATACAATCAACAAGGTCGTTGAACACAAACGAAGTGTTCACTTTCAGTACACACCTGTGCGACTAATCTCTCATTACAACTACCCGATAAATTAGCCATGGCTTCTTTTATATACCTCTCTCAGCGTTCCAGAAACCAGTGGAATAATCTGTAACAAACAAGAAAGCGCCAGACGAAAGAAGAACTTTCCAGGCATCTATCTGTCTGTCTGTTTCGGCAAGCTCTTTTATCTCGGCGCTCCACTATCTGTCCCTTATTTTCGCGTTGCACTATCTGCCTCTGTGCGTAAGGCGCCAGTCGCGACACTGCTCCCTCCTCAAGGCTGGTCGTCCCGAACAGCACCATCGTATCGGGTCAGACGATCCTGGTGTACCACCAACATTTTTCCTCGGTGCAACTTCTGAATGTGATAGACCACATCGTTGATCACCTTTACCACCCGTTACGGTCCTTGCCATGGTTGTTGAAGTTTCGGGCAGCGTCCCTTGGCGCGAGTAGGGTGGTACAACCAGACAAGATCACCTTACTGGAATCCTTGGGTGATGGCTTGCGTGTCGTATCAGGTCTTCATGCGGTCGCTCGCCTTCTGGATGTTCTTGACGAGGCATCTCATGCATGTCCTGGAGATGATCCACGGTCTTTCCACACAGTCGATTGCTGGCCGTTTTACATCCGGGGGACTTCCAAAATCCAGGTCACAAGGGAGGCGTAACTCTTGGCCGAACATTAAGCTGCCTGGCGTCATCCCAGTGGTGTGTGTTGACGAGTGGTAGGCCAGCAGTAACAGTGGCACCTTGATGTCCCCGTCTCGCTGATGGCTGGCCGCAACCTTCCTCTGATGTTCATCTAAGGTCTTGATCTACTTATCCACCAAGCCGCTCGAATGGGGATGTTGAGGTGTTCTGCGGGTCTTGTTCACCCCAAGTCTTTACAACGCCTCCTTCATCCGGTGAGACTCAAAGTTGGTGCCCTGGTCGTTGTGCAGCTCTAATGGCACCCCAAAACGGCAGAACAATTTCTCCACGAGGCGGTCCGTAATTGTCTTCGCCTCCTGGTTCGGGATGGCATATATCTCCGGTCACTTGGTGAAGTAGTCCACGACCACCATCAGGTACTTGTTGCCTCGGTCGGACACTGGGAATGGTCCAGGTATGTTGACGGCGTTGAGTTTGAGAGGCGTTCCGAGTTGTACTGCTGCATGTGACTCCGGCTACCAGTTTGGGGCCCGCGTCTTGCAGCGCACACATGACAGTAACGGCACCAATTCTCAGAATCTGCTTGTGGCATCAGCCAGTAGTAGCGCTTTCGGAGTTTGTCGATCGCTCGGTTTGCTCCCAGGTGTCCTTCTGATAGTACTGGCATGCATTACCTCTAACACCTCCGGGACCTTACTCCGGGGAAATACCAACTGCTCCCGCTGCATATTTCCATCGCGTGATTCCTATACCCGGAACAACGCGCCCTCTCTGACCTTCAAAGAGTTCCATTGTGCCCAGTACGGCTTGTATGGAGCGCTTCTGGGTGCGGCGTCCTCTCAAGTTGATCACTTTGATCCTCGCTATTCGCCATCTGCACACCTTGCGCAATATTACAGCTTATACAGTTGCACTGGTTGCTGGAATGTGATTTAATTCGCGAGGCAATTCTTGATAAACATGATTTCTCCTATAGTTCCAGAGAAAATATGGGACTGAGATCCCGGAATATTGGGAGACCAAGCACTCAATCAAGATATTTCCTATGTCGGATGCTGTCTGGTTGGAAATATTTGTCTGTAAATTGCCCATGATTGTCTATTATTAGATACTCTCCAAATTGTACCACATCGTAATTGGTAATTTCAGTATTGCAGGCGCTCCTGATAACATGTGCGAAGAATTAATCAGAACAAAGCAGACTCACGTAGTTATCAAGCTAGAACATGTCTCCACTGTGCGTTAGAGCTGCTCAGTAGTACCCAACTTCGATGACAAAGTCCCTGCACAGTAGGCAACACACATACTGCACCCGTTTCTATTCGAGTCCCCCAGTATATATTTAATCCAAGCTCACTTCGCAAGAAGTTGAGCGCATACATCTTGGAAGTGATACAATCTATGTGAGGAGCTATAACTCTAAATGATTTAAAATCCTTATGAATGCTAATTATTCCATACACACGCGTTGTCCTATTTAATTGGTTACTCAGTCCTGTTACAATGTTCTTCGTTAATATTTTCGTCACAACTAACAAATGGATAACTTGTCATATCATTTCCCATCAAAGCAAAAAGGTAACATGTTTACGATTGTGCTGCCAATTCTACACAGACTCCACACTATGAGACAAATTTGTCAAGGTAGTAGAGATATTTGGACACACTCAATGCCCTGAAAATATAAGAGAAACGAAGAAGCTCTGTTTGTGCAATTCTAAAACGTTGTCTACCGACACTTCTTGGTCTATTTATGATTTAAAAGAAGCCTATGGAATATGGAATCACCAAAACTTTGGAATGCTCTGAGGCTTGCACATTAGTTGTTTTAAAATATACTGCTTCCACAATATGTGAAGTCAATTTGATTTTGGTGTAAATAAGCACAAAGTTGTTGTAAAACTTTGGGAATCGGATTTCCATTGTTCACATGCAGGAGCCGCCTCTGGTTACCAATAACAATGGTTATTTCAACTTTATACAAATCTGTGCATAAATCATGCTAACCACGAAGGCGATTCCTGAAATACTGGAATACATTTGTAACCTTTATCATAGGAACAGCTTGTTTGGCACTCATATTACAAATCGTCTGTTTTTTTTTCCTCTCTCCCTCCACTCGCAGTTGGAATGAAAAGAGATTTTTCCAAAAGCGAGGCGGAAATGAAGAAAATGAGAGGAAGGAAATATTCATCCATCCGTCTTCCAAGGCACGTCTCCCTTCTATTATCTTTTCCTTCATGTGCAGCATATTAAGTGTGCGAATATCCGAGCACGAACAAAAGAAACTTTAATGCAAGGAATCTACATGACCTAATTTCCGCATGTAAGTCAAACAAGGGTTGATGAAATGAGCTAAACCAGGCTACCTTTTCAAGGCTGACAAAAGTTAATATAGCTCTCTTTAAATGTAGATAGGAATGCTCTCAAAGGGAAGACGCACTCCCTTTCCATGTATTAGAGTTAGGAAAATAAATATCGTAAACGTTATTTCAGAATTTTTCACAAAGTGAATCTATTCCAAAAGTAAAACAAATAGATTTAATTATCAACAACAATAGCAATAAAAGCAAACATGCCACTTCCTATAAATGTAGTTCCGAAATAACAGCCTATGAAATTTGTACCTGCATGACCATTGGAGTATTTTAAATGGTTCCAGATTTAATCATCTGGTCATTGAAGTACCTTATGTTGCAACAAGAGCTGCAAGTCTTGTATGTTAATTATTTTAATATATTAATAAAATGTCGATTGATTATATTTTCAGATTCCATACACTATCGTATTCAATCCGCTATTGTACTGAAAAAACAATTTCCAATTAAGTCAACTGTTTAAGACATATTATTTTAATGAACGTATAGGTGAGCCTTAAGAATATTAATAATAAACACAAAAATGTGGTATTTCTATCTAGCTCAGTAAGGTAAATATATTTCTTTAAAATAATTAGTACTATATTATCATTATCTACAACGCCCGCCTCGCTAGCGTAGATGGTAGCATGTCTGCCACACGTTCAAGAGGTCCCAAGTTCAAATCTCGGCCAGGGTGATTCACCTGGGTAAGGTTAATTTCCGGGGTTTTCCTTTATCCTTAAATACCAATGTCAGGTATTTCTAAGCTCCATGGACCCTGGACACATTTGAACATAATTTCACCCATTTCATTTACCTTCCTATATGACTTAACGTTGGAGGATGTAAAATAATACCGACAACTAAGTATGATTGCATCATGATTATGTATGATGTGAAACGTGCGCCAAACCTGCATACCAGTGTTAAATTGATTGGGTTCTAATTGGTGCTATGAGTTCTCTTATACTCAGGTGAATGGTTGTAGGAAACGGATTTTGGTGGTTGTTGTTTACTCAGTCCTATTAATAACACTTTGTTGCAGAATTATTTGGTTTAATTCCTACTAAGTTTGCTTATTGACTTGGATCGGTGACCACCTGTTAGTAAAATTCCTAATTAAAATTTAATTTTACTTTAACCCTGGATTAATTGTTTAAAGTTACTTCCGCGCGGTTTCTATTTCTTATTTATAGGGCGACTACTTTGCTTTAATAAACTTTTAATGCTGCTTCCACTTACGCTGGTTGCGCTATTCTTAACTTCCCTACATATCAGACTTATAAATCTTCGCTTCTCCTTTTAATGCGCATGAACATGTCCTTCCTGTCATAGTATCACATTTTAAGTACATTTTACTTAATTCGCAATTCAGTTCTAACCTTATTCTGACCCCCTCTCTAACTTTATCACATAACCAAACTAGCTCACACTTGTCAAATGTTACATTATTATTGGTTTATCCTTTCTTTAGAAATTTCACATTGGTTTGCCAGTCTCATCTAACTCACTGACGTTCAGCCCAACCTGAGTTGGGGAACGCCTACCCTGAGTTGTTTGTAACGGTATATATCGTTATCAAATCAGCGAAGTAAATCCCTTTAGCGCTCATGCTCAACTGCATTTTGAAAGCCCTTTGTCCCAACACGTTCCTGGCTGGAAGTATAATATAGTTCTTCGACATTGAACTTTTTCTAGCACAAAGAAAATAACGGTCCTCCCTTCCTGTCTCTCCGAAATGTACAGATTTTTACAGGAATGTTTTCTTCTCCTTGCCTGGATGCTAGTGTGTATGCTATATTAAATTATATTCTTCCCTTCTTATTCTTTAAGTCCACTGCTGTTTTAATCATTACCCTATCCATTCTAATTTCATATTGTTATTACAAGAAATTCCTATTAGTTTAGAAAAGCATTATTATTAATTTATCTTCTTTTTTAATTATCTGATATCGATTAATTCGCCGCCTCCTAATGGCTGCCTGATACTGCGGTTATAAACATTAGAACTGCAGATGTTTGAGTGCCGAATAACAATATGTGACCTACGGTATCATTCTCCTACTTCGCCTTCCATCATCGTGTGTTGCGGGTGGTCAGACTTTACGGCGACACAGTGCTAAGGGACTTGCTCATTAGACGGTGGACAAAGTAAAGGGAGATAGGTTTAACCTCAAGCCCGGTCCATAAGCAGTTAAGCACCACTGCTTTATAAATTTCAAGTTTCAATACCAAACCTAATACTTGATATCTTAGGACCAATCATATTTTAATATGCTGTTGAACTCTTGCAATATGCACAGAAACGTATTTATCTGAAGTCACTAAAGGAATGCATAATATAAACTGATATAACTACTCAAACGATGGGGGCAAACTGATTAAACGTGAGAGTAATGAGTTGCATTAATATTTAAGTGTAACGTATATGCACCTTTTTAACATCATATTACAATGTTTACATGCGCGACTATCTAAACGTAGGGAGAGAAAAAGGGGAAAAATATTGTGTTTCACTACTACTGAAAAGAGGCTAAGAATCACTTGATGCAAAAAAACGATCCTCGGAACCTGGAATTTGGAATTCGGAACCTAGTGCACTTTGAAGATTTTACTGAAAGGATAACTATTTTTCCCGGCTATTGTGTGTGTTCGGACAGACATACTGTCTTATCAAAACTCTTAGAAAGCAACAAACTGAATCCTTTTTAGGAAGTGGAAATAAGTTGGAATGTTACTCCAGAAATCAGTTCATAAAAGAAGCAAAGTTTTGCCTGTTTAAGAAATAACTGAAGTAAATGCTTCCAATATTCATGGAACTCAGTAAGTGCACAAGTAGATACTGCTTTCAGGTTAGTACTATAATAACGGATACAGTGTGAACAGTCCAGTCTCTTCCTAGAGACTCTTCGCCTTTATTTGACCGTGGTTTTGCAATAAACCTCACGCGAAGGTTCTTCTTCTTTTTCAAGCACTTACTATATCGTCGAATGAAGGTCTCCTGTTATCCGTTCTGGAGTCCGTGCTTAAGTGCTAAAGTGCGGCGCGCGCGCCTGTATGTGTGTATTACTGATCTTACAAAACTCGAAGACAAAACAGCACACAATACGGTACGTTGGCGAGTGCACTCCTCTTTATACCCTCTAAGAGTCTTCGAGGAACTTCTTAAGCTGTCGATGTATGGTCAGTTCCGAGCTTTTACCATTGTGCTCGATCAAGCTTATAAACACTTCTATAATAGAGAGCTCTCCCTCCTCTCCAATTAATCAAGATATTTTATATTTAAGGCAGAAATATTATGCTCACATCTCTATGTACAAATGAATAGTAATAACACAATCCCGAAAGGTACCAAATACGGAATATATTTCTAACTATAGATGGACTTGCATAGGTAGGCAGCATCAGAAACAAAGTTATCCATCTGTTCCACACTGAATCATGTATAAGCTTTACATTAACATCGGTCCCAAAATGACACTGACTGTACAGGGTACTTGCCCTATGGAAAGCCCCACGGAGGACGCCGAGCGCCCTTTGGGACAGCTCGGATACTCCCTGGTTGAAAGAGGCCCGGGTCCAGTTCTTACGGGTTCAGGACTAATGGGAGTAGAACCTATGGGCTCACCTGTACAGGGTACTCTGTGTAACAGTATAATAGTTACAGCTATGTAGCGTAAATATGCGAGACATTAGAACTACACACTTTACATTCGGCCTCCATTGCAGCACATCCATTTTTAATGTTGAGCTCTATGCAATATATCGAGCAATTTTATTTGTACGTCGCCGACAGATGGATAACTGCTTAATCCTAAGCGAATCCCTTAATGCCCTTCAGAGCCTCCGTCAGATGTACAGATCTCACCTTATAGTGCAACAAATCCAGGATGCCCTTCACGCTCTTCACGCCTTGGGCGTAAGCATTGTGTTTGAACGGGTTCCTAGACACATGGGCCTGGCGGGAAACGAATTGGAAGATTCGGCAGCTAAGGCGGCAACCAGAGAGCCCAGGGTTAAAGTTCCTAATTGTATTTCGGAAGACTACAGGTCCGTCGTGCGGAGTGTAGTGCTGTCGTGCTGGCACGCTGACTGGTCTGCTCCCCGTAGAAATAAACTTGGAATGGTGAAGGCGCTTCCGATTCCCTGGGCAACTTCCTCTCATACATCTCGCAGAGAGGAAGTGATGCTTGCTCGATTGCATATTGGGCACTGCATTTTTAGTCATAGTTATCTTTTAAAAAGGGACCCTGCTCCAGTTTACCCGCTTCGCGGATATGCCCTCTCCGTCTGGATGTGCTACTGGACTGTTTTAACCTGGCTTGTCTTCGCCGGTCTCTCCAGCTGCCGGCCAGCTTGGCAGAGGTACTGGCGGACGACCAGAAAGCTGTGACCAAAGTTTTTAGATTGTTTTTAACCCTCCGTTTTAGAATTTAATCATTATGTTTTATACGTTTTAACTATTTTGTGGTTTTAAGCTTCCTTTTTGTTTTATTTACTATGTCTGTTTTAGCTTTCTTTTTATCTAGTTTTTATCACTATTAGTTCTTGCAGGGCAATTATGACCGCGATTTTGAGCGCCGTAAATCATAGTCAAAAACATCTTCATTACAACTATGCATGCTTCCAGATTTCAATACAACACAACGTCCTATCAACCGTACTTAATTGTGCTATTGAGTTCTTTCAAGAGGTAGTTATGTGCTCGAGATGTTGCTTTAAAAGTTCATTGTTATACTCATGGAAATTGATGTATGATTATTACCACTACTATTGTTTAATCTCCCGCGCCCCTTCAACCTATTTTGCGTATATGAGAGACATATTAGAACTGCAGCTACTTACAAGTTTATATTGCGTTTGCAATGTTGACAAACTGAATAAACAGATGAAATTATACAGTACTGTTTGAATAGTTATGAACCCAAAATGAAACATATAGAAATAAAAAATTTAACATTAAGTATGAATACTAGGATATACAATGATTTTAAACTAACCCCCCTTCAAACAAGAGTATAGTGAACGTAAAAGTACCCAAAATGGATAAGGAGACTCCAGACTAAAATTAAGCGATCCTTCCTGCTGTTTAGAAAATGCGACTCGGAGAACCATAGCAGTTCAGGAGCGCTCGCAAATAATAATAATGGAATTTATTTCACTTTTCCTACCATATAAACACATAATACTTAGGGATAACTTTAAAAAATTCATGATGAAATGAGCTTTTATCTACAGAACCACTGTGTTGCAAATGTTATATTCTAAACGTTCTAAATGGGAGATCCTGCAATTTTGTCCTATGGACACAGGGGCACAAAGACTGCCACTTCCCGTAGGAGAGGGGATCCATCCCATTCAGCTGCCGAGGTGCGGGCGCTGCGGACCCTTAGCACTCGTGGTACATCTGACGTTACTAGAGGAACCTCGGGCCGAACATTCGAGCCCCTCCCTGAATGAGAGTTGTTCGGATTGGTTTGGACTCGAGGGGGCAGTGTTGCCGACACCCTCGGGGAATTGGGTACCTCCGGCCAGGCTACGGCCGCACGGAGGTGGTAGAGAGTTGCCTCATAAGTCCCGGGTACTAGCCTTCAGAGCTAGTAGAAGGTGTGCTAGATCACCAGGCGGCCCCACCGAGATTTTCGGTAGTCTTCCCTGCGGGTTTGACACGCGTAAGTGGCGTATCCACTTCCATTCCGTCTTGACGTTGTGCTCAGCGGAGAGGGGGCCTTTTAGGAAATCAGGTATTGCCCTATGGAATGATCACCGGTGTATCCATCGCTCCCGAGTAGGAGGGGGCCCGGGTCCTAGGTTCTACGTGTCCAGGACTAATGGGAGTAGAACCTCTGTGCTTAACTGTTGGTATCCCACTAAATAGCCCTCGAAAATCCACTTCTTCGGGAGTATAACCCCGAGATATCAGTAAATGTAGATAAAAGAATTGTGTTCGAAGATAAGAACCTTAAAACTACATTTGCGGGTGACTGTAGTGATGTTTACCGAAAAACATCAGCCAATCCTAAGCTGAAGTAATTCCATGACATAAGAGCCCGTGAAGGCAAACATACTAACCACCGAACTCATGATTTCAAGCGACCAAGCACAGCTTATGTGGCAGCGTATCTGCCTCGCGTTCAGAAGTTTAAATCTCGGTTGGTAAGCTTTTTCTCACGTTTTCCTTATGCTGATAGATGAACGTCGGGTATCTCTAAGCCTACTAGACCTTGGGCTCATATGAGCATAATTTCACTTATTTCATTCATCGTCTGATACGACCTATCGTTGGAAGACGTTAATTTAAGAAAGATACAGCTGGATAAATACCTGATATAACGTGAGCACTACTCCGGTAGAATTCTGGGTTTACTGATCTTCAGATCGTAATTGCAGCTATTCATGTTTTCATTGTGCTAAATGGGCAATGGTGCTATACATGGACCAAACAATTTAAGTCCCCATCGAACGCTGGAATATATATCTGTGTGTGTGTGTGTGTGTGTGTGTGTGTGTGTGTGTTGCAATTGGGATCATAGATCAGAACTGTAATACGCGGCGCATCAAGATCAAAAATTAATTCGAAATATATGGTCATTTTTCCCTTTGATTTTATAAAGATGACTTTGATCCTATATAAAAGTGCACAATGTAAACTGAATGCTTTTGCACTTAATTTCACATATAATTATAATTATCATCATGTATCCCTACTAAAATTAAAAAGGGGTATGGAATTCCCGCTGAGCTAGATAATTTTCGCGCATCACCAAATCGCAGTACCAATCCCCTACTGTGACTTTATACGTTGTATATGTTATTAGTAAATTAACTTTAAACTACTCTGCATGTCAATGGGTTTATGAGTACGTATACTACGCATTCTACTAATACGCTTTCTACAAAGCTGTTAGTTTAAGAATCGACGCCCGCGACAGTTGCCGTGCTGCGGCGGTCACCCGTTTGCTCGCCAATACTCGGCAGTTTTCACAGGTGGAACTAAAAACAATGTAACTTACTGAGCTATATTATTTACAGAAGTCGGTACTCACCCTAATTACAATAGCTGTCCAATAGCTCTAAGTGCTGTCCATTTTGTGTTACACACAAGTCATACCGTCGTAAAATCTTGCATTCCTTTCATCAATTCCGCTGCATAAATCCAACCAATTTCATTAAGAATGTTTTCTGTAATTTAATCTAAGGTACATTCTCTGACGAACTTACACATTTTTAAATATTGAATGCGTATTTTCAGCAGGATAGTGCGACCGCGCCTACTGCTGGGGCATCCATGACAGAGCTCGCCGTATCATTGGCAATAAAATTATAAGCAGCGGGGAATGACCGGTCCGTTTCCCTGATCTGACACCATCATACAGTCACCGCAATGGAAATCTTTACATATTAAAGACAGGGAAAATCTTTGCATGCACAATGCGCTCAATTTGTCCTACCACGACACCAAATGGTGGGCGGAGTTGCAAATCACGTGAGTCTTGAGTGTATAGCAGCAACTTCTTTTCATTAGCACCCCAGGTCTCAGCCTACCTCTGGTATTTTTGGACGGCAAGTTGTTTACTATGCGTTGCTGTCATCCGATTTTTGATCTCAGTGCTGTTTTTGAAGGTGTGTATTTCTGCATCCAATATACAAAATGGGATGCAAGAAACTACGTGTGAGGAGAAGACTCGTGCTTTAACTCTGTTAGGGATAGGTACCTCTGTAATTCGTATAGCTTCTGATCTAAAGGATTCAAGACAAGCCATTTACGACCTAAAAATACAGCAGCAACTTTGCCATGTGGCAACACACCAACTCGAAAAATAGGCTCAGGTGGTAAACGAAAGGCTTTCCTAAGGACTGATGGCCTTCTAAAACGTAAAGTGATACCTAATCCATGGATTACAGCAACAGGGCTAAAAACGAATCATCCGGAGCCACTCTAAACTGTTGCAATCTGAATTATTGAGCAACGTCTTTAAATAGACTTAGGTTTGCCAATTCGGTGTGCTGCCAAGAAGCCTCTTCCAACAAACTATGATGAAGAAGAGAGTACATTTCAGTAAAACATATTAGCACTGGACATCAGGACTGGTGCAAGGTAATGTTTTCTGATGGAAACACTTTCAAATTGGTCAGAGGAAAGTCCAAAAAGGTAAGAAGGCCAAAAAATGTGTCACGGTATGATATAAAGTTTAAGGTCAAAACTTAAACAACCAGAAAGTGTGATGGTTTGGGGTACCTTTGGTGGTAATTGCGGTAGAGGTGGCTTGTACGTTCTCCCTAAAAATGTAACAATGAAGGGAAGTAACTATTTAGAAGTGTTACAACAGCATTTGGTCACATTTTGGACAATTCGTCAGTGTCACTGCTTTAGGCGTGATGGTGCCCCTGCTCACAGAACAAAGATGGTTCAGAACTTCCTAAAAGAGAATAATATAACTGTACTTGACTGTCCTGGTAACTCTTCTGACCTAAATCCAATAGAAAATGCTTGGAATCAAATGAAAAATAAAATAGAAGAGCTGCAACCATCAAATATTAAGGGGATGTACGAGGCGTGGAAGAAATTATGGGTGGAAATGGACAAAAATATTTTGATTATCTAGCAGATTCGATGGTCAGGAAACTCATGAAGGTGATACAAGTTAAGGGAAAAATTACCAAGTACTTTATGTATAGAGAAGTTCAAAATAAAACCATGTCAAGTCAGTGTATGTTGTTCTTATTACCATGTAAATATTACCATTACGGCCAATGCATTTTTATTTCTGGAGAGCAGTAAAGTGTTAAGTGTATGCAAATAATCCACTTATTATATTTCCTGGTGTTTCAGGGTCGAACGAATGGGCGACGGCGAGACGTCTGGAGGTGCAATTTGTTTTATGTAACTGCCTTCCCTGGCTGGTCTGTGGGCGTCCCATTGTCATGTGGATTAAATCTCTGGAAACGTTAGGGATCTCCTGTGTCGGTGAATGTCGTCCCGATCTTTGCGTACTTCAGTTCACTTCTTCCCCCCGAAAGTTTCCAGAAATACAGATGATTTCCACGTGCGCCTAAGTGCCGAAATCACCTAGGGTTTCTTATAGCCATATCTAATATCAAACTTGAGTTTGCTTTTCGTCATAAATGTTTTCAACTCTCTTCACAAAAGAGTAAATGGGAGTCGTTATCTGAACCCAAAACACAGCAGCGATCATACTGTGGACACTTTTCAATGTACCCTCGAGTATTTTGACGTGCTTGGTGAAAACAGCCGCTAGAGTCAGACATGTTGGTATTGCCAAAATATAGAATAAAAACACTAGGGCGTAATGTAAACAACACGAATAAATAAAACGTTGTTGTGGTTTTATTATTGTATTTTTATTTTTAATTAACAGCTCACAAAAGTGTCGCTAGCACTGGTTGTATGTAATAATGCAGCCCAAAGCGTTCGTGGTGAATGATGCATTTACAATATAATTTATCATTCAATTCAAATTGTTTTCAAAGCCGAATGGAATAACGTGTGCTTTGATCATTGGCCTAAAAGCTTACTGTGTATGTGGCACATTAATAAAATCATTATAATGCATCTGCGAGCAGATAAAAACAAAAATGATAGGGGCGGGAAATTGAACGGGATGAAGATATCATTTAATAAATGTTTCCATAAATACGGTTAAAATTAAAACAAAGAATATATGATAGACATAACCATTCTATTTTAGTTTGTTTCTTTCTATACCTGTGTCATTTCCTGTGTCTTAAAAACCTGCTTCAAGTAATCTCCCATGTGGTAAAAGTGTAATTTACGTACATTTTTAAATATATATCTACATATATAGATCTCTTGATTTCAGCATTTATGTTATTTCCGTCTGTTTTCTGTAATTTACTGATATACATCAACATCCATGCCCAAGGCGGGAATTTAACCCGCGGCCCTCTCTGCGGCTTTCACTACAGACACGGACACACTAGCGACCATGTCTACGAGAAAATGAAATGTGTAGTGTTTAACGCCCGCGTTTACTACATACGGCACCGCAGGCGGTGACACTGATGATACATGAGATGAAGATGGAGCACCAGTGGAATGAGAAGGCGGGGGAAATCAGAGGTCCCTGAGAAAACCCGCCCCAGCGCCGCGTTTTCCACCACAAATCTCACTTTGCGTTCGCCTGGGATCGAACCCGGGCCGCCTTGGTGAGAGCCAAGCGGTCTAACCATTGAGCCACGGCGCGGCTGATGTCTACGAGGGCTGGCTATATAAGAGTCGTGTCCGTAAAATAAGGTATCCAATTATATTTAATATGTAGAACATCTTTATTGTCAATGAATGTTACATTGATGGAAAGGTGGAACCTGCAGCTATTTTTCAACGAAATCACCATTCGATCGAAGCACTTTTGCATGCGTTGTGGTAGTTTTTGTATACCTTTGTCATAGCACTCTCCCACCAAGTTGCGCAGGTAGTGCTCAACCTCGTTTTTCAAATCATCGTCGGTCTGGAAATGTGTTCCAACCACGTGTGACTTCAACTCAGGAAACAGATGATAATCACTAGGTGCTAAGAGTGAACTGTAGGGGGATCGGTGAGGAAGACCCATCCGAACTGGGCCAGGAGATCAGCCGAGCATTTTGGGGACCCACCTCGCACACACTTTGAGATAATACAAATGTTCGGTCAAAATTTAGTCAATCGTAGTCCTACTGACTTCAGTGATAAGTTCGCACAGCTCACTATCTGTCACACGCCGATCTTTCAGCATTTCTTGCTCCACTTTTGTAATTGTTTTGGCTGAAACCGAGGGCCGACGAGAGCACTGTTCTACATGGACTCTGTACGTCCGTCTTTGAACTCTGACCCACTTTCGCACGTTTTTGACGTCCATACACTGTGGCCCATAGACTGCGCATAACTGACGATTAATTTCAGTGGGGGTAGTGCCCTTGGCACTAAAAAAAACGGATCACTGCAAGCAACTCGCACTTGGCAGCGGAAGTGATAGGAAGCTCCATCGCAAACGGCTGCCCAACCAAGACTAATGGTTGCAACGAGTTCGTTGTGGCGGGGACTTGAAGGGGTAAAACCAAACCACACGCCAGTATTGCCGGATCTCACGTAATAGCGTTCCTTACGGCTCCAGCGCCTTGAAGATCTTATTTTACGAACACGCCTCGTAATAGTTAAGATTATATTCACATTACTTTCCCTACGTACTACTATTTAGGTTCTTATTTAACTACACGCTATTCTTACATATCATGTTCCCTCATTTGCTGGATGTTAACAGCGATAAAAGTTTGCAGAATGTATAGTTTGATATTTCATTTGCATTAAAGCAGTAATCTCGTTAACATTATTTAGAGCAGTCAAATCTAGAATCACATTTCCTAACTGAATGTTTGAAATCAGAACAAATGAGAAAGTATACTTTAAATCGCGGATGTTAAACTAACACCCTTATAAACAATTTCATAGATAATAAAATGATATTCTTATCCAATAGCTTACTGAAAATAGCTTTAAAATTGGCACTTTCACCATAATGAATAGTCACAGGAAATGTTCGTATTTTGTTTAGAGCATGTTTAATTGCATTTACACTTCTCATCGCAACGACGGAGGGTCAAGCCAGGTGGCTTTTAACTGTGTTTAAAAGAAACAGCCTCATGGCAGTGAAGGACCTCTCGTAGCACCAAATTTTGGCACAGTGTCAGCGCTGAGATGATCCTAGCAATTGATAAAGTCATTAAAAAACAAAATATTTGTTTTATTTTACTTAATTTACACGAGAATTCATAAATCAACATTGAAATCTTCACGTTTTGAATTTTTTTCTCTAAGTATAAAAAATTTATCGTTTGGGCTTACGTAAATTAAAAAAAAAGTATAAAAATAATACAATTTCTAAAATTCTGATATCACCTTTTGTGAAAATTCAGAACTAATGTAACACTCAACCAAAATAATATGACTAAAAAGAATTATTTTAGCATAAAATGTGTGAATGAAAATCTGCACTACCATATTAATTTGTAAACCCGTATCTAAAACCCTCCAAAGTATTCGTCTTGTCATAATATTCTCCTTGGAAGGGCCATGCGATTTATATTAAAGTATGTTATACAACAGTAACCAAATAAGTTTAAGAGTTTTTGTTTATATATATATATATATATATATATATATATATATATATATATATATTATGCTATGATATGCGCTGAAGTCCAACATCAGCTGAATTAATAATCTCCCTCAGAAACGCTAAACTCCTACATTTTCCTAGTTAGCTCAGAATAAGGCTTCCACAACTTCGCTTCGTTTGTGTTGCTGCAGTTACTTAGGTCATTAAGTAAATACTCCGTTTACCCCATTTCTTCTCACTGAACACTTCGATAAGAATTGCACCTGTATGAGTTTGGTAGTTGCAACGTATTATGCCTTTTACATTAAGTACACAATAAGTAAGACTTAGATTCAAATATTTACTTTGACTTCTTGTTTCACTCAATCTTGTGTATTTCAATTTTATTTAGTTATATTAAGCATTACATATGTCCACTCACTTTCTTCTCAGGCAGCCAGCCAGGTGAAAAGATGATATGATGATCTCTATCTGAACGCTCATAATTTCCATCATAAGTCTCAACGACTGGGAGTTCTCAATACACTGGCCCACAGAGCTTTGTCTATCTCTGATCCCAGCCACTTAAAACAAGAATTACAGCACCTGAGACTCACTTTCCGTCAGAACGGCTACTCCTAATATGACGTTGAAGCCTCGATCACCAAAGCTAGGAAAGGGAAACCTGTAATACAGCAAGCGTCAGATAAGCCTACCGCTAAAGCCTGCATCCCGTTTACCGGCAATCTATCCGGCAGAATCAGCAGAATTCTCGCCAAATACATCAGGACCATCCACAAGCCACCTCCTAAGATTAAACATCTGTTGAGACCAGTTAAAGACAAACTCGACTTCCAAGTTCCGGGAGTGTACCGCATTCCCTGTAAATGTGGGACACCGTATGAAGGAAAAAACCGCAAGGGCCATCGCTACTAGAATAATCTAACATGAACGGAGCATTCATCTAATGCAACCTGAGAAGTCTGGGCTGGCAGAGCGTTGTTTTGATAACGACCATAGAGCCAGTTTTCGGAAGATGACCATCTTGGCAAAATGCAACAGTTAGTGGGAGCGGAGAATTAAGGAGGCTTTGGCAATTTCCTCTGAAAGGAGATCGCTTAATCGTGATGCTGGATATCAGTTCAGCTGCTCTTGGAAGCCGACGTTAAAAATGGAAATCCATCGAATTAAGAAGCAAAGATCAATAGAGCTTGATGATCAAGTTAAGTAATTACGTTTCTTTCACACAATTTTCTATACTCACACCATCTCCTGACCTGGCATTTAATTTACTGAAAACAGTCTTATGTTCAGTAATCCGAATTTTAATAGTGTTTTGTCTTTGTTAATAGTTGTGTTATATCCAGTATTTCATTTGTCGTTATAACATTTTATAAATATCCTGATGATGGGGGAGATGTACACTCCCGAAACCTGATATCTAATCATCTTTTCACCTGGCTGGCTGCCTGAGAAGAAAGTTAGCGTATTCGTCGCCAGGAAAGCTTCAGGTCTTATATATGTTGCTTATAGTACACGAAACCACTTCTTGAACACCGAATGTCCTTCTCTTAAACTGGCAGTAACTTCGCAGGAGCAGTGGATGAAAAACGAGCATATCACCCTAAGGAGAGAGTGGTCATACCATTTATGTTTTATTTGCACACCCATCTGCAGAATAAAGCGCCTTGTTGCTAATCCTCTCTGCCTTTCAGAGCCCTTTTCCTGCAAATCGATGAAATGATATGTGAAATGTTTAGTGTTTAACGCACTCTTTTACTACATACGGCACCGCAGGTGGTGACACTGGTGATACATGAAATGAAGATGGAACACTGGTGGAATGAGATGGTGGGAGAAACCGGAGATCCCGGAGAAAACCCGCCCCAGCGCCGTGTTGTCCACCACAAATCTCATTTTGTGGTCGCCTGGGATCGAACCCGGGCAGCCTTGGTGAGAGCCAAGCGGTCTAACCATTGAGCCACGGCGTATCCGCACTCACATCGATGAAGGATAAAACAAAAGGATTGTTATCATTCTTCAATGTACTCACCAAGTTCTATTTCTAACATAACCATTTTATATTTATGATACACTCATCCGAATGTGGCATTTGTAAGCAAACTCACATTTTTCAGTAACCACCACATTAGCAGGCTTTATTCGCAATTGTAAGATAAAGTGCTATTGGTAATATTTAAATTAAATAGAAATGTCAAAGTATGTTATACTTAACATAACGAATGAAAGGTGACATATATGTATATGTTAAAATAAAGCTAATAAGTCTATCGGACGATGAATGAAATGGGTGAAACGATGCTCAAATAAGTCCGAGGTCCGTAGAGCTTAGAGTTACCCGGCATTCGTCTTTCGGGATAACGGAAAACACCGAAAAAAGCTTATATAGGCATCAAAGTCTGACCAAGCTTGGAAATCAGAACCTTTTTAACGTGTAGCGGATGCACTACCATCTGCGCTACCGAGATGGGCTGGCCCCTCAAAATCCAACCTCTGTGGTCCTCGTCCCGAGGTGTAGGCAACAGGAAGTAAGAGACTGACCGATAGGGTGAAGTACGGTGGGGACTTGGTGCACCGCAGGACAGCTACGGCTGCCCAGAAGGCCCATAAGTAATCCCGAAAACTGGCAGAAGAGGCCTTGGTGTAATCTCTCGACTGGGTTCCTCCGCGAGGTGAGAGTGTTCCTTCAAATGCCCAAATCATGGTGCATTTCGGTGTTTGACCCCATTTATTTTTTCTTTTTCTTTTTTTCCTCCCTGAACATATGTCTGACGGGTAACATAGCGCGGGTGGTTGGAGTGGGAAGCGCAAGGGTAACGCGTAACTCCCAGGCCCTTGTTAAAATGTAGGACTGTGTTCGTATCCGCTGATAAAGGTCAGTCCCTGGAAGGGGCCATTGCATGAGCTGTTACACTCCTGAAGGCGATTGGGTCCCTCTGTCTTTACACTGGGAGGTGTGACCCTGAGGTGAGCAAGGTCCAGGCCAGGACTCTCACCTAAGCCGGGGTGGCGCCAAGGATGTGAGACGGGCTATATAGTATAAGAAAGTATATACTCACCTGTTATAAATTTAACGGTAGTTCAATTGAGGAAACCGAGTGGGATGGCTCTGAGAACCCTTGGTATACAACATTTTCCGAAAATTGTAATTTCCTCATTAATGTCACTGGATTAACAACATGTGTTCATTAACAATGGTATGTTTAAGAAATTTTTATGATAAATAAGATGTATTTCTGGAAGACGTCTGTATAACGTACAAGTAAACCACTAGGGATAGAGTAAATGTTACTACAGAAAAATGTAGATCTGGAGAATGAGAATTCGGTCAGCGACCAGCTGACTGAATAATTTTATTAGCTGTAAGGAAAATGTGAAAATACAGTGGCCTTTGAGCGATAGTCAAAACTTTTTAAGGTAGTGCCTATGTGGTGGCTTTGAAGATCTGTTCCCCTTTAATGAAAAAAAGTAAAACAGAAACGAATTGGGAAGAGTATAATAATTTGAAAATTTACAAAAATAAAAAGTGATATCTTTGAAATAATTCTTTCTTAAACAAAAATTATATTCGACATGAATTGAAAATTTTAATGAGATTAAGCTACATTTTCTGTGCAGCAGATTTTTTCAGTTTCTGATGTTTTAGAAGTTACGCATGCATACCATCAAGTGTGAAGAAAGCCTCTAAAGGCACTCCCAGAAAAATCCAGATGTAAAATTATTTTGTCATGAAAATAAAAAAAAAATTTAAACAAATCTTTAGGGCTAATTTTCAGAAAATAAATAAATCTGGAAACTTATTCCACGTAAATGGTAGTTCCGGGCGCGGACATTTTCTTGAAAACTTTCGAATCGCTTCCCTTTCAGATTTTGAATACAAAGAACAAGTATGTCATTCCAACGACTTTTCATTTTCAAGTAGTTCTGTTCATAGATAAACATACACACTAAAGGAAATTCTTCTAACAGACACACATATCCCATTTGGATTGGTAGAGCTCGATTAAAAATGCAATGCCATAGCCGGGATTTGAACCGCGGATATCGCGGTCCCCGTCTGTTTGTTCTTAACCACTGAGCTACTACAACCAACTTGGCCAACACGCTTGGCCAACATAGTAGCGCAATGGTTAGAAGCAACCATACATAGACGGGGAAATCCACGCCTCAAACCCCGGCTACGGCATTGAATTTTTTCAGTCTGAATTTACCTATGCAAACCATGGTCTACACACGACTAGTGTTGCAGAATGATTATTTACAAATTTCTTTTGTACTAAACGTTATCTTATATCAGACAGATAAATTTTAAAACATAAATGTTCTATATACATATTTAATGGTGGTAGCATATAATTGGCGGAGTCAATCACAATGGAATTTTGTCTACTGCAGAACAACGAATCTGTGATGCTTAAAATAATCATTTCAACATCTGTTGAGACCAGTGAAAGACAAACTGGACTTCCAAGTTCCGGGAGTGTACCGCATTAACTGTGAATGTGGGACACCGTATATGGGACAAACTGGAAGGACCATCACTACTAGAATAATCGAACATGAACGGAGCATTCGTTTAATGCAACCTGAGAAGTTTGGGCTGGCCGAGAATTGTTTTTATAACGACCATAGGGCCAATTTTCAGGAGATGACCATCTTGGCAAAATGCAACAGTTACTGGGAGCGGAGAATTAAGGAGGCTTTGGCGATTTCCCTAAAAGGAGCACGCTTAATCGTGATGCTGGATTTCAGTTCAGCTCCTCTTGGAAACCGGCCATAAAATGGAAATCCGTCGAATTAAGAAACAAAGATCTATACAGCTTGATAATCAAGTTAAGTAGTTACGTTTCTTTCACACAATTTTCTATACTGACGCCATCTCCTGACCTGGCATTTAATTTACTAAAAACAGTCTTTTATTCAGTAATGCCAATTTGGATAGTGTTTTGTCTTTGTTTATAATTGTGTTATACCTAGTATTTAATTTGTGGTTATAAAGTTTTATAAATATCCTGATGATGGGAGAGATGTACGCTCCCGAAACGTTGATATCTATTCATCTTTTCACCTGGCTGGCTGCCCGAGAAGTAAGTGGGCGTATTCGTCGCCAGCAAAGCTTCAGCTCGTATTTAAAAATAATCAATTATTACACACCTACTATTAATGGCACGATTTGTTTTTATTTGACGTCCTCCAACGTTAAGGCATATCGGACGAAGAATGAAATGGCTTAAGTGATGCCAAAATGAGACCGAGGTCCATAGAGCTTGGAGTTAACCGACGTTCATCATTCAGGATATAGGAAAATACTGAAAAAGTCTTATCTCACTCTAACTTAGAGTCTGTTATTTTACCCACAGTTTTTAATTGAATCGGACGCCGGTTCCAGTTTGCCCACTGTGCGGTTCGGAACTGTCGGTACGACATATTTTTAGATTGTTTTAGACCAGAGCTTCTCCGCAGGTCTCTCCAGCTGCTGGACAGCTTGGCGGAGATTCTCGCGGATGACGAGGCGGTGGTGGGTAAGTTTTTAGCGTTCGTTTTAGATGTAAATTTTAGAATTTAGGCCGAAGGACTTTCGGTACTTTAACCTATTTTTATTGTTTTAACTTCCGTTGTAGTCTTTGCCACACCAGAAGCACTTGGGACTTTTAGTCTTTTTTAACTTTTTCTGGTTTTATGGTTTTAAGATTTTAGTATTGCCTCATGTTTATGTGGATATTTTATCTCGAGAGTATTTGTCTTATTGTCTTTTAGTGTTTTATACTTTTATTTAGTATTTTTTGTAAGTCAATTGTTTTTAAGGGAACTGATGACCCAGCATTTAAGCGTCCTTAAACACCATCTCTCTCTCTACCTGAGAGTCGATCTTGGGACCACTTGAACGTTGGTAGGCCCAAAAACACCTACGCCACAGAAGCGAGCACGGAGCTTATTCGGTGATGCAATCCATGCTGTTTAAGTTCGAAGAATCATAAGCCGAGAGTAAACCACAACGCTGATTAGGGATGCTGAACATGAAACAGTAAAATAAACCACGTCAAACAAGATGAAAATCTGCTTTGGAGAAATAGTAACAAGAAATTCTGGACTTGCAATTCAAAGATCTTGAGGGTCTTTAAATCGTCTTCTGTTTGCATATCCACGACTTGAAAACGTTTCACATGTGCACGAATGTGACTTCCACTACCTCTCTTTCTCGTCGATGCTGTCTTTAGGATGCGTTTGGATTCCGTCAGAGCGAGGAAGCCGAAACATCCGCCCTGAGATGAAATCAAGATTGAGGGGTCGGCCCAATGCCTGAAATGAATGAATGTTGTTGCAATTGGTGGAATGATGGTGGGGGAAACCGGAGGACCTGGAGGAACCCCACCCCAGGGCCATGTTGTCTCGACCGGGATCAAACTCGGGCCGCCTAGGTGAAAGCCAAGCACTCTAACCACTCAGCCGTGGCGTGACCTAGAAATTAAGTTATTGCTAATTATCTTGTAGGTGCAACGGAAATATGGAAATTCACGTTTTAGGCAATAGGCAAACATGTCAAGATGTGGTCGTTCTGTGATTATGAATTTGCTTTTCTTTGTCGGAGAAGACACAATACAGAAGTAAGATTTCCCAGTTCATAAAAATATATGTAACGAAGCCTGTCACAAATATAAACAAACACGCTCAATTCTACGCTTAATTAATTTGAAATGAATTATGTTTTACCTGTGTACTATACCAGACGGCCCATTCGCCCAGACTTCCTCGTAAACAGATATGCCTTCGTGCGTTAAAGCAGTTTCAGAACGCACCGGCGCAAATCTAAACGCAAGCGTGGAATCTGTTTGGCAATATATCTCGGTTTGGAAACTTATGGGCCCCATTTCTTATATCCACATTGCCTCTTTTATTTCCGAACACTCATAAACACAATATCTAGGCATTTTCGACAGAGAGACATCAAAATGCAAGGCATAAAAATGACACACAGCGTTCTTCGTCATAAGATTATTGTAATACACGGAAGGTGGCTAGGGTCCTGTGACGTCATTCCACCGGAAGACGCATTAATTATTTTTTGAAGGTTCGATGTAGAATTTATAAGATTCCGTGCTATATGAAACTAGGCGGTTTTTTTTTTTATTTCTTGAATTGTATTTCGCACATAGCGATATGGAAACAGCCACACGCCGGCGCTGTGAGTCATTTTAATACAATATGTTAAATATAATGGAAATTAATTATTCTTTCACACTGGCCGTGTGTCGGCTAAATTGTGGAAACGTAGAGTCAGACTGAAAAATTCAATGCCATAGCCGGGATTTGAACCACGGATCTTCTGGTTTCCGTCCAGCCGCACTACCATTGTGCTACTATGGCCAACGTGCCGATATGACATTAAATTCTCCAACTGACTCGTATTTTCCCGGTAAACCACTTAAGAGTTCTCATAAACACATGAGACAACTACCTTAATGGCGACTTACTACATGTAAGTACTTTAAGGCCCGGGATTTATAGTTAACCACTATTAGGTTAATTAATGGAAATTAATTATTCTTTCACACTGGCCGTGTGTAGGCTAAATTGTGGAAACGTAGAGTCAGACTGAAAAATTCAATGCCATAGCCGGGATTTGAACCACGGATCTTCTGGTTTCCGTCCAGCCGCACTACCATTGTGCTACTATGGCCAACGTGCCGATATGACATTAAATTCTCCAACTGACTCGTATTTTCCCGGTAAACCACTTAAGAGTTCTCATAAACACATGAGACAACTACCTTAATGGCGACTTACTACATGTAAGTACTTTAAGGCCCGGGATTTATAGTTAACCACTATTAGGTTAATTAATGGAAATTAATTATTCTTTCACACTGGCCGTGTGTAGGCTAAATTGTGGAAACGTAGAGTCAGACTGAAAAATTCAATGCCATAGCCGGGATTTGAACCACGGATCTTCTGGTTTCCGTCCAGCCGCACTACCATTGTGCTACTATGGCCAACGTGCCGATATGACATTAAATTCTCCAACTGACTCGTATTTTCCCGGTAAACCACTTAAGAGTTCTCATAAACACATGAGACAACTACCTTAATGGCGACTTACTACATGTAAGTACTTTAAGGCCCGGGATTTATAGTTAACCACTATTAGGTTAATTAATGGAAATTAATTATTCTTTCACACTGGCCGTGTGTAGGCTAAATTGTGGAAACGTAGAGTCAGACTGAAAAATTCAATGCCATAGCCGGGATTTGAACCACGGATCTTCTGGTTTCCGTCCAGCCGCACTACCATTGTGCTACTATGGCCAACGTGCCGATATGACATTAAATTCTCCAACTGACTCGTATTTTCCCGGTAAACCACTTAAGAGTTCTCATAAACACATGAGACAACTACCTTAATGGCGACTTACTACATGTAAGTACTTTAAGGCCCGGGATTTATAGTTAACCACTATTAGGTTAATTAATGGAAATTAATTATTCTTTCACACTGGCCGTGTGTAGGCTAAATTGTGGAAACGTAGAGTCAGACTGAAAAATTCAATGCCATAGCCGGGATTTGAACCACGGATCTTCTGGTTTCCGTCCAGCCGCACTACCATTGTGCTACTATGGCCAACGTGCCGATATGACATTAAATTCTCCAACTGACTCGTATTTTCCCGGTAAACCACTTAAGAGTTCTCATAAACACATGAGACAACTACCTTAATGGCGACTTACTACATGTAAGTACTTTAAGGCCCGGGATTTATAGTTAACCACTATTAGGTTAATTAATGGAAATTAATTATTCTTTCACACTGGCCGTGTGTAGGCTAAATTGTGGAAACGTAGAGTCAGACTGAAAAATTCAATGCCATAGCCGGGATTTGAACCACGGATCTTCTGGTTTCCGTCCAGCCGCACTACCATTGTGCTACTATGGCCAACGTGCCGATATGACATTAAATTCTCCAACTGACTCGTATTTTCCCGGTAAACCACTTAAGAGTTCTCATAAACACATGAGACAACTACCTTAATGGCGACTTACTACATGTAAGTACTTTAAGGCCCGGGATTTATAGTTAACCACTATTAGGTTAATTAATGGAAATTAATTATTCTTTCACACTGGCCGTGTGTAGGCTAAATTGTGGAAACGTAGAGTCAGACTGAAAAATTCAATGCCATAGCCGGGATTTGAACCACGGATCTTCTGGTTTCCGTCCAGCCGCACTACCATTGTGCTACTATGGCCAACGTGCCGATATGACATTAAATTCTCCAACTGACTCGTATTTTCCCGGTAAACCACTTAAGAGTTCTCATAAACACATGAGACAACTACCTTAATGGCGACTTACTACATGTAAGTACTTTAAGGCCCGGGATTTATAGTTAACCACTATTAGGTTAATTAATGGAAATTAATTATTCTTTCACACTGGCCGTGTGTAGGCTAAATTGTGGAAACGTAGAGTCAGACTGAAAAATTCAATGCCATAGCCGGGATTTGAACCACGGATCTTCTGGTTTCCGTCCAGCCGCACTACCATTGTGCTACTATGGCCAACGTGCCGATATGACATTAAATTCTCCAACTGACTCGTATTTTCCCGGTAAACCACTTAAGAGTTCTCATAAACACATGAGACAACTACCTGTGAAAGAATAATTAATTTCCATTAATTAACCTAATAGTGGTTAACTATAAATCCCGGGCCTTAAAGTACTTACATGTAGTAAGTCGCCATTAAGGTAGTTGTCTCATGTGTTTATGAGAACTCTTAAGTGGTTTACCGGGAAAATACGAGTCAGTTGGAGAATTTAATGTCATATCGGCACGTTGGCCATAGTAGCACAATGGTAGTGCGGCTGGACGGAAACCAGAAGATCCGTGGTTCAAATCCCGGCTATGGCATTGAATTTTTCAGTCTGACTCTACGTTTCCACAATTTAGCCTACACACGGCCAGTGTGAAAGAATAATTAATTTCCATTAATTAACCTAATAGTGGTTAACTATAAATCCCGGGCCTTAAAGTACTTACATGTAGTAAGTCGCCATTAAGGTAGTTGTCTCATGTGTTTATGAGAACTCTTAAGTGGTTTACCGGGAAAATACGAGTCAGTTGGAGAATTTAATGTCATATCGGCACGTTGGCCATAGTAGCACAATGGTAGTGCGGCTGGACGGAAACCAGAAGATCCGTGGTTCAAATCCCGGCTATGGCATTGAATTTTTCAGTCTGACTCTACGTTTCCACAATTTAGCCTACACACGGCCAGTGTGAAAGAATAATTAATTTCCATTAATTAACCTAATAGTGGTTAACTATAAATCCCGGGCCTTAAAGTACTTACATGTAGTAAGTCGCCATTAAGGTAGTTGTCTCATGTGTTTATGAGAACTCTTAAGTGGTTTACCGGGAAAATACGAGTCAGTTGGAGAATTTAATGTCATATCGGCACGTTGGCCATAGTAGCACAATGGTAGTGCGGCTGGACGGAAACCAGAAGATCCGTGGTTCAAATCCCGGCTATGGCATTGAATTTTTCAGTCTGACTCTACGTTTCCACAATTTAGCCTACACACGGCCAGTGTGAAAGAATAATTAATTTCCATTAATTAACCTAATAGTGGTTAACTATAAATCCCGGGCCTTAAAGTACTTACATGTAGTAAGTCGCCATTAAGGTAGTTGTCTCATGTGTTTATGAGAACTCTTAAGTGGTTTACCGGGAAAATACGAGTCAGTTGGAGAATTTAATGTCATATCGGCACGTTGGCCATAGTAGCACAATGGTAGTGCGGCTGGACGGAAACCAGAAGATCCGTGGTTCAAATCCCGGCTATGGCATTGAATTTTTCAGTCTGACTCTACGTTTCCACAATTTAGCCTACACACGGCCAGTGTGAAAGAATAATTAATTTCCATTAATTAACCTAATAGTGGTTAACTATAAATCCCGGGCCTTAAAGTACTTACATGTAGTAAGTCGCCATTAAGGTAGTTGTCTCATGTGTTTATGAGAACTCTTAAGTGGTTTACCGGGAAAATACGAGTCAGTTGGAGAATTTAATGTCATATCGGCACGTTGGCCATAGTAGCACAATGGTAGTGCGGCTGGACGGAAACCAGAAGATCCGTGGTTCAAATCCCGGCTATGGCATTGAATTTTTCAGTCTGACTCTACGTTTCCACAATTTAGCCTACACACGGCCAGTGTGAAAGAATAATTAATTTCCATTAATTAACCTAATAGTGGTTAACTATAAATCCCGGGCCTTAAAGTACTTACATGTAGTAAGTCGCCATTAAGGTAGTTGTCTCATGTGTTTATGAGAACTCTTAAGTGGTTTACCGGGAAAATACGAGTCAGTTGGAGAATTTAATGTCATATCGGCACGTTGGCCATAGTAGCACAATGGTAGTGCGGCTGGACGGAAACCAGAAGATCCGTGGTTCAAATCCCGGCTATGGCATTGAATTTTTCAGTCTGACTCTACGTTTCCACAATTTAGCCTACACACGGCCAGTGTGAAAGAATAATTAATTTCCATTAATTAACCTAATAGTGGTTAACTATAAATCCCGGGCCTTAAAGTACTTACATGTAGTAAGTCGCCATTAAGGTAGTTGTCTCATGTGTTTATGAGAACTCTTAAGTGGTTTACCGGGAAAATACGAGTCAGTTGGAGAATTTAATGTCATATCGGCACGTTGGCCATAGTAGCACAATGGTAGTGCGGCTGGACGGAAACCAGAAGATCCGTGGTTCAAATCCCGGCTATGGCATTGAATTTTTCAGTCTGACTCTACGTTTCCACAATTTAGCCTACACACGGCCAGTGTGAAAGAATAATTAATTTCCATTAATTAACCTAATAGTGGTTAACTATAAATCCCGGGCCTTAAAGTACTTACATGTAGTAAGTCGCCATTAAGGTAGTTGTCTCATGTGTTTATGAGAACTCTTAAGTGGTTTACCGGGAAAATACGAGTCAGTTGGAGAATTTAATGTCATATCGGCACGTTGGCCATAGTAGCACAATGGTAGTGCGGCTGGACGGAAACCAGAAGATCCGTGGTTCAAATCCCGGCTATGGCATTGAATTTTTCAGTCTGACTCTACGTTTCCACAATTTAGCCTACACACGGCCAGTGTGAAAGAATAATTAATTTCCATTAATTAACCTAATAGTGGTTAACTATAAATCCCGGGCCTTAAAGAACTTACATGTAGTAAGTCGCCATTAAGGTAGTTGTCTCATGTGTTTATGAGAACTCTTAAGTGGTTTACCGGGAAAATACGAGTCAGTTGGAGAATTTAATGTCATATCGGCACGTTGGCCATAGTAGCACAATGGTAGTGCGGCTGGACGGAAACCAGAAGATCCGTGGTTCAAATCCCGGCTATGGCATTGAATTTTTCAGTCTGACTCTACGTTTCCACATGTTAAATATAATTCATTTAATATAATTTAGTACAATATATTTTACCTCAAAAAATATTTCCTGTTAAGCCAAATTATCAGTATTTTATTGGAAGGAAATTCTTTACCTACTGCTAGAAATAGGTAGTATAGTAATTTTGTAATTTGAAATTTGTAATCTATATCTCAGCTTTCGTTTTACATAACCAAATGGAAATACAACATCAACATAACCATTATAAAATCCATGATGTAAAACGCCATATAGTCCAAAATACTGAAAATTCTACCATATTGCTTGACGCATAAACATTTATAAATCTACCTGACGGTATACTTTAACTAGCGTGCCTTGCCCGTGGTTACGGAAAGCGGCCCTGGTCACGAAAACCAACGTTCCGGATGAGGGATGCCTAGATGCTGACCACATCTCGTCCCCGTATCGGTCGAATGATCGCCCAATTCTGCATTGTCTATTTAGGCGTGGGGCCGACGGTCGGGTTGATAGGCGTCGCCCTTCTGAGGACTGTCGCGCCTAGCTTTAGTTTTTACATTTTCATACTTTAACCGCAGCATATATTGGAAAAGATTTTTGAACTAATTTTATAGCGTAATTCTGAATGCCAGAGTACTTGGCGACTGGGTTTAGAAGAGGTATTAAACATATTATACAGATTATCGTAGACGAAGTGTATGTTTAAGCTATGTATATATTAGTAGCTTGTGCATCTGACAATTTCCTTGATATATTAATGTTAACTGGTTGGATTACAGGTTTCAACTGTGAAAGCTTCAGGACCAAGGCTTCTTTTCATCTGAAGAAGGTAAATGCAACGATATGAATGTTTTATATTTATGTATCAATGTGCTACATAATATTAAAAAACGTATGCTTTAAAAAACATATTTACCTAAAGAATTAACAAATACTTATACATATAGTAAAATGTATCTGATTTTCTTTTACATGTTGGAAGGAAGTATAACTTCACCTGTCATCAACTTAATTATAATTTATTTTAGGTACAAGCGAGATGTCCCAGGCGGTAACATCTGTGGCCTACATTCGGAAGTATGTGGTTTCGATTTCGTGACTGACCTTATAGGAGGACGGTCCGGATGTTTAAGCAAACTTTGGAAATGATAATTATATCACCCAATATTCCAGTGCTTCCATTTCATCCCCTCTTCTATTTCATTTCATCGTCCATCCGGGTTGGTCTTTCATGTTTCTAGACGCGTGAGAGAGTTTTGGAATCTCCGAATCCCTGGCGCTTAGAAGACTGTGAAACCCTGCAGAGGGAGGTGCGAGCACTCAGATGGCAATTAAAATCTGTGATCGTTAAACACCCTTTCCTCGGCTGCCGTCGCTCTTCAGTTTGGTTATCCTTAGTATCCTCTCAGCTCATCCTCCATTCGGGGGCTTCTCGTCAGATTTCATTGGTCGACTCACCAAGTCCCGTTTCCGTAACTTGCTATTGGGCCCTGTCATAGCTATTTTTCCAAACGGGGTTTTCAATCTTATCCAGAAATTCACTTTCTTTATTTTTCCAAAACAGCCTCTCTCTCTCTCTCTCTCTCTCTCTCTCTCTCTCTCTCTCTCTCTCTCTCTCTCTCTCTCTCTCTCTCTCTCTCTCTCTCTCTCTCTCTCTCTCTCTCTCTCTCTCTCTCTCTCTCTCTCTCTCTCTCTCTCTCTCTCTCTCTCTCTCTCTCTCTCTCTCTCTCTCTCTCTCTCTCTCTCTCTCTCTCTCTCTCTCTCTCTCTCTCTCTCTCTCTCTCTCTCTCTCTCTCTCTCTCTCTCACACACACACACACACACACACTCACACACAGACAGTCACACAAACCCACACACAGGTAGTCACACAAACCAACACAAACACAAACACACACACATACATACACACACACGGAGAGAGAAATACTTGCATCGACGGCGCCTTTATGTACTCAGCCACAAATTTCAAGTTGCTGCAGCGATATGTACCTACTTCCACACTTCCTAACCATCCCCTAGACAGTGTTACAAGTACATGGGTCGATGTTGACCTCTTTGTGATTATCAGCTCCGACGGTGAAGGAGGAGCAGCCTCATTTAGAGAGTGGCAATTTAAAAATTAAAGGGAAAAACAAAAAGCAGCGTTACAACCGTCGGTTTAAACAGGCCCTTCATTGAAGGTATTCTAAAACGGCAGTACACACGCCATTACCAGCTTTCTCTCGTGTTTAGTCACGCAGTAACCCATGGTCATCGTCTACAAGATTATTGCTGTGCTATAGGTTAGCTGTACATTTAATGATCATACACTCTTCCCTGCTCATCTCTAGCCATCTAGAGAATCTTCAAGCCACCAATTACCATGAAAGTTACATTGGCATTCTGTAAATCCTGTGTCAATTCGTTCAGTCAGATGCCCCTTTCACTAGAGTAAGAACGTTCGTTTATTTACTTTAAACACTAATTATTCCGTTATGTTTGCAAGAAGTTAGTTAAAAGTTTTTCCAAATTATTCCTTCTGTAAATTTGTACACGGTCTCCTATATAATTTTAAAACTTTTGATGCAATATTAAACAAAGGACATTCCAGGAGATCAGTTTCAACATAACCTAAACTAGATCATCTTGAATATCACTAAACACATCTCAACAAATTTAAGTGAACACAAGCGGATATTGGACATCAGAAAACCTGTTGTATTTTATAAAAGGCGCTACCAAATCCTGTAAAATTAGAATGGTCTGCGATAAGTGGTTGAAGATTAATGCGGCCCATTTTGTTCAATTAAATAATTAGTGCGGAGTAATATATAAGAACAATTAATAGAACTATTACTGCATAACTTCGCAGAGAGGTAAAAATATTGGATGATTCTAGTAACTTCCACAACACCGAATGTGAAATACGGTTTGCGTTAGGTATAGGATCAGGATTAGGATTATTATTACTATGGAGGGGATTCAGCATTGCGACCAGTCTTGATCTATTGTACCTATGCCATCAAGTGGGACATCCCCGGGAGGAAGGATGAAGCTAGAGGAGACAGAGGTGACCTTTTAAAGAGCCATTACAGTGTAGATGGCAGGGTCTCTACATTTTGCATATATGAAAACTTCTCCCCTATTGACGTTCGGACGTTCCTCCCAACTGTGGTTTGGAAGCTGTCCCAGCAGCCGGATGGGAAACTGGCAACCGACTTAACCGAGGAGGAACTACTTCACTCGGATCATATCATCATATCATGCACCACCACCGGGTCTCCCTCCGACACTTCTAGGCCGCGCCGTGGCTCAGTGGTTAACCGCTTGGCTCTCACCAAGGCGGCCCCTGTTCGATCCCAGGCGACCACAAATTGAGATTTGTGGTGGAAAACACGGCGTTGGGGCAGGTTTTCTCCGGGACCTCCAGTTTCCCCCGCCATATCATTCCACCGGTGCTCCATCTTCATCTCATATAGCATCAGTGTCACCGCCTGTGGTGCCGTATGTAGTAAAAGCGGGCAATAAACACTCCATATTTCATTTTACTTCCGACATTTCTACCAGAGACCAGCTGATGAGAGGTGATGTGCAATGTTAATGGAAATGAAATGTGGGGACAGGAAATTCGGAGGATGTAATTAACCTACCCAGCATGTGCCCGGTGACCCGCAAAAGCGCCCAAAAGGCCTATGGCTCAGGTAGTTCGGCCACAGGATTCTAACACCAGCCTTCGCCTACTGAATGCGGGCCACAGACGAAACCGCCTCAGCCATCCTGCTAGGTTACGATTTGTTTCCTTGACATAATTAGAAGTGGAAATTAATTGTTCTTTAACACTGGCCGTGTGTAGGCTAAATTGTGGAAACGTAGAGTCAGAGTGAAAAATTCAATGACATAGCCCGAATTTGAACCACGGATCTACTGGCCTCCGTCCAGCCACTCTAACAATTGAGCTACTGTGGCCAACGTGCCGATATGAGTAGAAGGTCCCTGGTTCAAATCCCGGCTATGGCATTGAATTTTTCAGTCTGACACTACGTTTCCGTAATTAGAAGTGTCTATCATCCGTTCTTTGTCCCTATCTACCTAGTTACACAATTTACTTGTCGGGTTATTTGGAAAACAATGTGTATTCCTATACTCACGTACACTACTGAGGTTTAGTGATAACATCATGCAAGGAGTGACAGGGACTGTTGCTGCTGAGTTCAGATGAGTGAACAAGAACATTTTTACTGAGTATGCTGATTGTTTGAGAACATGAAATCAACAGCCCTAACATCAACTAAGGTAGGTATTTAATTCACCTCTTCCAGCACCATTTGCCACAACTATCTCTGGTTTCATTATCAGGTAAACATAACCCGTATTTCGATTACTATACATTTTATTGCAAGGAGTCTTGTAGCATGAACTCATTAAAGTCTTGTAGTATTGGGCTCCTACCAGAAGAGAGATGAACGCATACGTAAGACAAACAATGACGTAGTTACGCCACATGGCAAAACTGAGTACGAGTAACATATTCCTACTTTTAGTTTGGATAATAAGAGGGCTGTTCAATAAAGAATGATCATAATTATTTACTGCCATAATTTTTGCACCAAAATTCAATCTTAGTATACTCTGTTAAATTAATGTGAAACAAACACGCCATAGTAGTTTCACTGTTGGTACTACTGATTCACGCCTGTGAGAACCAGGTAAGTTCAGACATGTTCAGTATCGCCTACCGCTGCAATGGAGGTAACATGCAGTTAAACTTGATGTTAGAGGAAGTTCCGGAGTTTCTTTCAAACGTAATCACTGCTGATGGAACTTGGCTGCATCATTTTGACCTTGAAAGCAAACAGCAAAGCTAAGTGTGGAAATCTCCATCACCAACCCCCCAAAAAGCAAAAGTGGTTGCTCCTGCTGGGAAAGTTATGGTGATCTCATTCTTTGATATTCATGGAATGGTTTATCATCATGTTTTACCTGCACACACATCAGTAACTGGCAAATATTACAGGGGTGTCCTGAAAACATTGCAAGTCCATATCTGGCACTAAAGACCACATTTCCATGAAGGAGGCTGGATGCTGCACCACGATAATGCGTGGCTCCATATTGCGAATGTTGTTGCAAAATATCTTGGAAAAGTCAACGTGAAGTGCATTCCTCACCCTCCCTATAGTCCGGATTTAGCCCCATGTGACGATTTTCTATTTCCTAACTTGAAGAAACGCCTTCGTGGGAGGCATTATCCATCATCAGAAGCAGTGGTGAAGGCTGCAAAGGCGATTTTGAAGAATCTCTCCAAAATGGTCTCCAGGATGTCTTTGAAGACTGGCAGAAACGCTGGGACAAGTGCATCGCTTTCAGGGAAGACTATTTTGAGACGGCACCTCAAAATTATGAGTATGACTAAAGGTACGGTGTCAAAAAAATTGTGATCATACTTGATTTAACAGCCCTCGTATATTTCAACCTCAAGAATTGCATGCATTAAGCTATCTGTGAGTGATTATTGTTGGCAATGTTTTCGAATAACCTCTAAATTTGATATTTAATGTGGAAAAGGGTTCGGAAATTCATATCTGAATACTCCCAAATAGCCTAAAGAAATACCTTAATTGTGTTGTAATAGTTAAGATTATTCGACATGAGTATTCCAATGAGAGTCGCTCAGTTTATTTGAAGTTAAATAAGCCATACTTTAAAGCCAAAATGGCATTTTATTTTTAATTTACATCCTCCAACGTTAAGTAACATAGTACGATGAATGAAAAGGGTGAAACGAAGCTCAAATAAGTCAAAGGTCCATAGAGCTTAGAGTTACCTTACATTCATACCTTAGAATAAGGGTATTCAGCCCAAAGTCACAATACCTTTCGTCTCTTCGGAGGACTTCCGTCTAGAGATGCGGCGAGCTGTGCTGTACTCCTGGCGCGCAGAGTGGTCTGCTCCGCGCGGAAATAAGGTCCGCTCGGTGAAGCCTGATCCAGTGTTTTGGGTAACCTCCTGCCGTCCATACCGTCGAGAAGTGCAACTGGCTCGGTTGCGCATTGGTCACTGCTTTTTTTACGCATAGCTATCGTTTTAAGAAGGACTCTGCTCCAGTTTGCCCGTTTTGCGGGGATACCCTCTCGGTCCGGCATGTTTTGATACAATGTTTTAGCCTGGCTCGTCTTCGCCGGTCCCTCCAGCTGCCGGCCAGCTTGGCAGAGGTATTGGCGGACGACCAAAAAGCGGTGGTCAACGTTTTTAACTTCCTTTTAACTCTCAATTTTAGAATTTAGCGTTTAAACTTTTACCGGTTATAACTATTTTATGTTTTTAAGTTTGGTTTAGTTTTGACGCATGGGATGTGTTTGTTTTATTTAGGACGGACGCAACAAAGTTATTTTAATCTAGTTTTAGACAGATTAGCTTTTTAAGGGCGCTGATGACCGCGCTGTTCAGTGCCCTAAACGACAGTCATTCATTCTCAGAATAAGGGAAAACGCCGAAGAAAGAAAGCTTACGCTGATAACTCACCCTGAGTGTTATTCGAACTTGGGACATTTTGAACGCGAGGCAGACACATCACCACTCGCTACTGAGCCGAGTGCCAAGATGGTATACTGGCAAACCTGAGAACTTAACTGTCTTTGAAACGTTATGGTTCTATTACATTTAACTTACGTTGATGTTTAATGTATTTTAAATAAATAGTTAAATAAAATCAGAAGGCAAAACTACGCCTTCTTCACCTAACTATTGACGTTCTGTCTTAGAATTAGTCTAATGCGTCCAGTTTATTGGTATACAAATCTATAGGAAAACAAAGTAGCAAATTATTAGACCGTAGCAGTACATAAAATTTAAATTAATAGGCAACTAACACAAAGATATGTTATTAACAAAAAATGCTACTGCAGCATGAAAAGAATATTAATCCAAAATGTTGACTTATGTAATTATTTTCAGTGTATTTAAATTTTTATTTTGTCACAAATGACTGTATTAATTACACTCTGGTGACTCAAGTAGTAGGTGTGATGTCACTCCCTCTCCTCCTTTATGACTAGATGAATAATGTGCAAACGATAGACGCTCTCTCTTAAATTGGCTCTTGGATGTGTAGCATGTATCTCTAGGCGACTCCACTTCTGGGCAGGTAAATGGCCGTTATGGCCGCCTTGGTAATCTGCTTGTTGTAGTAAATATTCTTATAAAGTGAATTCCACATTTAATTAGCCTTACCCTATCTTTGTATAAATGAAACATTTATAGAAAAATCCCAAACTCTCGCCAAAGCATGTAGTTCTGCTCTGAGTGTTTGTCCTTGTGTTCGACCTGACCACGTGTTCCTTAATTATTCACAAACTAAGATCAGGTCGTCACAGTATATACTGCGATTAGATTAAGAAATGAAAATAAGCTTTGAATAATATAACACTCCTTATAGTTTCAGAAAGGTATGTGTGTCAATACTTTTCACGGGGTTAATGACTCACCTTTCTTATCATTGTTGCTATTTCAAGGACAACCTTTCCAAATTCAAACTATTATATTATTGTAAACACTTTAACATTTCCTGAACACTACAGTATTTAGTGTTTAAGCTAATTTGTTTATGGATTCTTAATAGGAATGTGAGTATAAATAAATAATGCCCACTCTTCTCTTTGGGATATTAAAATGTATCCTGACATTTAACAACATAAGCAAATAGGGACATGATATAACATGGATTCCGAATAAGAGATGTTACAACATCTAACAGCCAACGGTCTTATACAGCATCAAAACACTGTTCAACATTATGATATGTACAGATATCAAAATACTCTTATAAATCCTAAACTGATGCTGGCGTTCTGATGCAGATATTCCCTAGTGCGGAATTTCTTATTCAATCTCTGGATTTCTCATTAACTGTTATATTACCAGTTACTCCTGTAGTATGTGTGTGTGAGAGAGAGAGAGAGAGAGAGAGAGAGAGAGAGAGAGAGAGAGAGAGAGAGAGAGAGAGAGAGAGAGAGATTTCTCACTGACTGAGATTCGCCCTCGGGACCTCTTTAACGTGAAGCAGACACGCTCACGTCACTCAAAATTATACCAGCGCTGTTCAATAAAGAATGATCACAATTTTTGTTTTTGACAACGCACCTTTACTCATCCTCAAAATGTTGATGGTCCTTCTCAAAATAGCCTTCACTGAATTCGGTGCACTTGTCCCAGCGATTCTTCCGGTCTTCAAAGACAAGCTGGCGACCATTTTTGAGAGATCCTTCAAAATCTCCACCGCAGCCTTCACCACTGCTTCTGATAGATAATGTCTCCAATGAAGGAGTTTCTTTTAGTTATGGAATAGAAAAAATGTCACATTGGGCTAAATCCGGACTACAGGAAAGGTGACGGGTGCACTTCACGTTGATTTTTACAAGATATTCAGCAATAGCGTTGGCAATAAGCGGCCGGGCATTATCGTGGTGCAGGATTCAGCCTGCTTCATGGAAATGTGGTCTTTTGCGCCTAGATATGGACTTGCAATGTTTTCAGGACATCCCTGTAGTATTGTCCAGTTACTGATGTGTAAGCAGGTACAACATGCTGATAAACCATTCCATGAATATCAAAGAATGAGATGACCATAACTTTCCCAGGAGAAGCAACCACTTTTGCTTATTTGGGGGTTGGTGATGAAGGAGATTTTCACACTGAGGTTTGCTGTTTGCTCTCAGGAACAAAATGATGTAGCCAAGTTTCATCAGCAGTGATTACGTTTGAAAGAAACTCCGGATCTTCCTCTAACGTCAACTTTAACTGCATGTTACGTCCATTGCAGCGGTAGGCGATACTGAACATGTCTGAACTTGTCTCGTTCTCACAGGTGGGAACCAGGAGTACCAACAATGAAACTACTATGGCGTGTTTGTTTCACATAAACTTAACAGAATATAATAAGACTGAATTTTAGTGCAAAAAATTATGTCCGTAAAAAGTTATGACCATTCTTTATTGAACAGCCATCGTAACTATTGAGATATATCCGCTCACTTTGAACTATCCAGATTTTTTGGTAAAAAATAATGCTTACGTAACAATAATGGAACACATAGTTTGCTCGGAGTCTCAGAAATGCCAGTCTGTGGCAATCGCTAATTCCGTTATAACCCGAGTACGCTTTCAAGACACTACCGATAATTGCTCACAGTAAGCCACTTCAGTTCTCTTGTAATACTTAGATGTTTGCTGCGTAATCTCTTGATACGAATAGGATCTTTATAACATAATTATTCTTAACTTCAGTAATTCCGGTATCAAAATTCATGGTTAACAACATTTATTTTGATTGTATCTTGATTATCTCATAGAATTTATTTGTATGAAATACATAAAAATGTTATCCCTCTTGTTTAATTATATATTATTATCTATCATCATCATCACCATCATCATCATTAAGTTCATCATCATTATTGACAATCCAGAATAAATCATGCAGATCACATGCCACCACAAAGGTCTCCTTGTGCATCATGTTCTACACTAGAGATTTACAAACTATAACAACTTTTTTAAATGAAATCGTACAATTCACCTAAAATTCATTGTTCTTTTACAATGTTTTCACACAGAGATGAATTTTCGCTCAAACAAATCTGGTGGGAAAACAGAGTGAGGAATATCTAATTCGCTAGTAAATCCCTGCGAATATGCTACACAAAATTATAGGATAATATGTCCTACAACTAACATATTTACAAAAACTAGAATTTATGTAAGTAGTTCTGGAGTAAAAATCTGAAAATTAAATAAAAGTAAAACAAACCTATCGGGAATACCAAGTACGCGTTTCAAGATTTTCTAGAAAAACAAAGTGAATGATCTCTATTTCGTTTAATTAAATATCCTATCAGAACAGATTGTTGTGTTCATCAGAAAACTTCATTGCAATGTTAAGAGCTGTGGTGAGAAATCTAATTCCGAAAATTAAAATGTGCTTGATTAGTAATTATTTTAATGACACGCAGCATAGGTTTGTTACTTCACAGTACGCCAATGATACTTTTAGTTTGCAGTACTTCCCCGACTTATTGGAAGGTACACAGCCTCTTACGCCTTCTACATAAAAATACTGATAGAGTGGTGAGTAACTGTGTTCTCTTTCCAACATATCTTCTCCTCTTTCTTTAGGCCTGATTCAACACACACACACACACACACACACACACACACACACACACACACACACACACACACACACACACACACACACACACACACACACACTTAACTAAAGAGGCTCCACTCCCATCAGTCTTGGACCCGTAGGACCAACGAACTGGGCCTCCTACCTTGGAGCGATCGAAAACTCTAGGGCTCTTTCCATGGGGAACTACCTTGTGTCTAAAAGGCCGCCCCATCGACTACAACGTCAGGACGGGTGGAAGTGGATACGCCACATACGCGCGTCAACCCCGCAGGGAAGACTACCAAAAACTTCGGTGGGGCCGCCTGGTGATCTACCACACCTTCTACTAACTCTGCAGGCTAGTACCCGAGACGCTTCAGGCAACCCTCTATCCCCTCCGGGCGGCCGTAGCCTGGCCGGAAGTACCCAATTCCCCGTGGGTGTAGGGAACACACTGCCCCCTCGAGTCCAACCCAATCCGAACATCTCTCCGACGGGAGGGGCTCGGCAGTTCGGCCCGAGGTTCCTCTAGTAACGTCAGAGGTACCACGAGTGCTAAGTTTCCGCAGCGCCCGCACCACGGCAGCTGAAGGGGACGGAACCCTTCCCCTACGAGGACACACACACAGAGGTATACATATATATATTTATGTGTGTGTGTGTGTTTGAGCAAGAATCAGCGACATCTGTAGGGAACCGCCATACGCCACATACCGGAAAGGTAAGAGAGAAACAAACTGATAGGGAAATGATGCAAAGAAACATTTTGAGGACAAGAAACTCCCAGCATGAGCTATCGCTAGGAAAAAAACACAAGAATCCAAGGACAAATCTGGTAATTGATGAGAATTAAAAGTGAGACCTTCCGAATGCGTTAGAGTTCAAAAGAATGGCACAAGAAAGCACTTCTGATTCAATAAATAAAATTATTGCTCATTAATTTTTTTATTTATTTATTGTATAAATTATGATTATCCAATAAACTTATATGAAAATATAGGAAACTTGTTTTAATAACCTATATGGAAAGAGTTAGAAAAGGTATTAATGTTAAAACATATGTGCGTGTATTAACCAGAAAATAAATGCTTAGTATTATTAATTCAACCAAATAATATAAAACTTAACCATAGATTCAATGCAATCATAATCAAATTAAACCACTATTCAAAATGCAGTATATCACGATAATGTTGAAAGCTATAAAATTCCAAGGAACATAGGAAGTGAATCAATGATTTCTCAACTCCATAAGGCCCAGAAATGATCTCTGGTGTTAGGTATTACTATACAAGATTTAATTCCATTCTCTAGCTTCATTAGTTACGGAGATAATAGAATTTTCCAAAATGGGAAACAGTGGGATTCAGCTTTAAGATGTATGATTGGTTAGTCTACTAAAGGACGGAACGATTCGCTAAGTATAAAAATAAAATTAGCTTAGTATAAAAAACTGGCTAAAGGTGCATCATTTTGGGTGGCCCGAGGTATGATACATCATATCTACCAGGGTGGGATTTACAATAATCTGCAGTTTAAAACTTTACACTAGCTGGGTAAGAAGGAGGTAGGTGATAGCCCACAGCCGAGCCAGTTCATTTCTGACACGGCTAAAATTGGCTGGATATTTGAATCATATGTCACATGCCTCAGATAAATGGTGTTATGTTGATAAGTGAGAAATAAGCTACAAATTATTACCCTCCAGCGTAAATGTATGAAACTGCGTTTTATTATACCAATCCTTGTTGAAATTATTTTTGGTCAAATGCAAAGTAGAAATTTAGATGCAGCCGCGGCAAAACATAGCATAGAACATTTTGAGATATTAATTTGGTGTGTCACATATGGAATTGTTCGCATTAGCAGATAGGTAAAATCAGAATTCGGAAACGAACTACCTGGTAAAAGAAAAACGGAACCAAGTGATCTAAATAAAAAGGCTTTGGAAGCTTGCGACACAATTCCCATAGGCATTGAAAAATGTTAGTTTTCATCACGAAGAAGAGGAAGATATTTTCAGCGAGCATAATATTTTTCTCTATATTACACAGGAATGACGTCATGAGTGTCATGGGTATCAGCCAGAAAACTCCAGAGAGCCAACTCAAACTACTTGGGTTAGGTAATTTATTTATAACATTTTAAATAGCTTGAAGTTTGATAATCTCTTTGCGATAAAAGGAAGCAGCAGTGTTGCATTATATAGAAAATTATTTCAGAGAAGTTGCTAGCACTAACGATTTATTCATGCTTCAGCCCCTTGTTCTGTCTACTGACGAAATTCATCTACACCCTGCAAACGACTACATCTGAATTCTTAAATGCTTACAAAATACATTATAAGTTTAGCTGATGTAAGTTTAGCAGGAGAGAGTATACCCCTTGAAAACTAACATACTTTGATTTTGTGGGTTCGTATAATTAAAAGTCCAATTTGCCAAAATTCTAAATGTTGTTTATTTGCGTAGAGACACACTGCGTAGCAGCAGAATTACATTATATATCACAATCTACAACACCAAGGTCGATGACAATAATAAAAAGTTTACTCAACTGCCACTGTTTACAACACTCTTGTTACATGTCTTTACAACAACACTTTACAGCTGTTTTCTGCTTCCTCACAACTCTCGTTTAACAACTCGTCACTTTCTTAAATTCCTCATTCATAATTCGACACTGTTCTGTACAATCACTAAATGTTTCTGGAATAAGCATCGAATGGTGAAACTCGAACCTTCCGGAAGCGTGACTTAATCCGGGCCGCCAAGTCCTTCATCTCGCGCTATGTTTATCTGCTTTTTGCAGGCTCTTTATTCCCACACTGTCCGCCTATCAGTCCCTTTGTGTGCGCAAGCCGCGTTATCGCGATCGGGTTCGTGTCAATACAGAGGCAATAAGTAAAATAAATATGTTTACACGATGTTCTGAGCCATCTAAACGAGAGTTTCAGCTATGCCATAGTTCCTGAGAGATATGTAGATGCTTTAAAACTTCTAAATTTGCAGGAGAAAGCTATAAAGTTCACAATAGAAATTGAAAACAATGGTTACCTCCCCTTCCTGGATCAAAGGATCATAAAGAGTAAGACTAAAGTAAACTTTGGCATTTATAGGAAATCAGCTCACACTGATAACTATATAAAAATAAAAATTTCAACCCTTTGTCACACAAATTTTCTGTTTTTAATAGTTTGATTTACAGGTTGATAAACATACTTCTTAAGAAGGAAGAATTTAATACAGAATGTACCTAAACATATTACTAAAACTGATTTAATGAATGGTTTTAATAAAGATTTTCTACACAAGCGGTTAGAAAAGTTTCAATATAAACAAATTTAAATGATGTTTCCACTTAAAAAAGTAAAGAATGATTATATGCTCAAAAATCTTATCATCCATGGAAAAATAAATTTCAAAAAAAATTTCAAAGAAATTTGTATAATATTGGCAACTAAATATAAATAAAACCTAAAAAAATTACTATAGTTTCCTTAATTAAAAAACAGACAGCAAAAAATCTGGCATTTATCAAGTTAACGGTTTAGAATGCCAAAAGCTTTACATTGGTAGGACCAAACGTAATTTAGAAACCAGAGTGAAGGAACATTTCAGAAATATTAAATATATACAGACAAATAAATCGACAGTAGCTGATCATTTTTGGTCATCTAATCATGAAATAAACCAGAATTTAAATTATTGAAACAATTGAACGAACTGATAGATTTAATGGTTTGGTTGAAAATATTTCTTTTGTAAAACAAAGAACGAGTGATAAGCTTTGATATCCCATAACTAGATGTCATCAATAAGTTTGTGTTGTCCCCGGTAGATGGCAGTAAAATAAGGATCAAATTCCGGAAGTGGTCAATGTCTGTCAGTTGGTCAGTCAGTCAGTGTCTCAGTGTTAAGTTGACATGCTGAAAAAGAAGCAGATGTTAGCTTTGAAACCGGTCCCAAGGTTTGTAAATCAGATAAGTAACTAGTGAGGTTGTGTTACTATAGTGTTTAGTTATTCTTAAGATTTTCAACTTTATTCTAAAATCCCAAAATAAAAAAAGTCTGATCTGCACTTACATGAGTTGATTTACTCTTTCACAAACTATTATGACAGAAACTTATTCCACTAGGTACTTTTAGTTAATCATGATAAACGATTTAGAAATTATCTTATTCCTAATGTAGTAGTATAACGGGAATACGGCAATACAGAGAACTTTAAGCGACAATTAAATTTGTTAAGAACTGGTGGGTTTTAAAATTGCATTCTCTTGTACTGCAAATAGATATTTAAAAACGAATATAGTAACATATTTCTATTTCACAAAACCTAAGACATTCCAAACTTCAAAGAAATGCCTTTCAAATCGTTCACTGTACAAAAATTGCATTAGATACAAGTTGCTTGTTTAAACGAGATCTACATTTTACGGGCAGAAGTGCTCTAGCTCTTGCGATATATAGTCAGGCGAAAGTCATCTAAAACAAAGAAGACTTTTGGGGACATTTCCAGAAAATTCAGGATAAACATTTCATTTATGACAATAGGTTAAGGCATATTTTATTGTTATATAAAACACAGAAGACACTCTAAAAAACAATGCTTTCGAAATATTATTCATATAGGGGTTAGCCTAGGTTGGGCAAATTCTTTAACATCTTGGTGTCTCATCCTTTCTTTGTTTTTATAATTTACGTCCTCCTACGTTAAGTCATATCGGACGATGAATGGAATGGGTGAAATGATGCTCAAACGAAGCATGGTCCATAGAGCTTAGAGTTACCCGATATTCGTCTTTCAGGATAAGGGAAAACCCCGGAAAAAACCTTATCCAGGTAACTCACCCTGACCGAGATTCGAACTCGGGACCTCTTGAACGTGAGGCAAACATGCTAGCACCGCGCTACCGAGGCGGGCGTGTCTCATCCTTGGAAGGCGCTCTAATTAAATACCCAGGTTGGTGCTTAACCGATTTTTCGTTTCTGAGTTATTCCTATTACACACACACACACACACACACACACACACACACACACACACACACACACACACACACACACACACACACAGACAGACAGACAGACAGATAGGCACACACACGGACACATGCGCGTGCTTCTGTTTATTTAGGAATACTTTTCTTTTAAATTCAGGAAGTCTCACAACATTACTATCGGAGAAATGTTGGTATTAAATCTTTGGGTGGAGAACGATAGTGCTCCAACTTACACGTAGGAGAGAAAATAAGAATGCACTACATTTAGCAAATAAGTAACAAATGTGAAACCGCAAAAGATATCATCGAACAAATTCTGAAGTTTCTAGAATAGACAGACTGTCGCCAAAATTTAAATCTTCCTTCGACAACATCACACAGCTACTTTTATCATCTCCAGGAAAAATAAAATGTCTCTGCTCGACCTAGTTGCTGGGTTGATATACTGTAACTTTTTGTTCACAACCAAGGTGCTATCTCCATTATTCTTTACTGCTCACTTCATTGCTTCTGCAATCTTACTTTTGTGGAACATAAATGGCCGCGTATATCAAACGTTTTCTAGTGAGCTCTTCACGAATACAGGAAACACAGGGAATTAAATATGCGCAAGCAGTCAACAAAATGTTTCCATGTTTTTTTTTTTTTTTTTTTAAACTGAGCACAGCACACACTACGTGTATGTCTGAGTGCTTATTTCGTTTGTAGTGTGCATACAGACGAAAAGCACATCATCCAAACTGAATTCTTAGGAAATTAATGACTCATTCGTGGAAGTCTATGTAGGGCAAGGTATAGATAGGTAGAGCCAGACAGAAAAATTCAATGCCATACATGGGATTTTAACCACGGATCTCGCGGTATCAGTCCGGTTCTTGTAACCGCAGTATGAGGCAGCGATTAGGAGGCGGCGAATTAATCGAAATCAGATAATTAAAAAGAAGATAAACTAATAAACTAACAAACTAATAAACTAATAAAAATGCTTTGCTAAACTAATATAAAAATCTTGTAATAATAATATGAAATTATAATGGATAGAGTAATAATTAAAATATCAGTTGACTTAAAGAATAAGGGAAGAATGTAATTTAATATTGTATATATACTGGCACCCAGGCAAGAAAGAGGAAATATTCTTGTAAAAATCACAGGAAGGGAGGACCGTTATATTCTTTGTGCTAGTAAAAGTTCAATGTCTAAGAACTATAGTACTCTTCCAGCCAGGAGTGCGTTGGTACAAAGGACTTTCAAAATTCAGTTGAGCATAAACGCTTAAGTGATACAACTCGCTAATTTGATAACGATGTATACTGTTACAAACAACTCAGGGTAGGCGTTCCTCAACTCAGGGTGGGCTGAACGTCAATGAGTTAGAAGAGTTTTGCAAACCAATGTGAAAACTCGAAATAAATGAGAAACCAATAATAATGTAACATTTGAGAAGGGTTAGCTAGCTTGGTCATGTGAAAAAGTTAGAGAGGGGCTCGGAATAATGTTCAAACTGAATAGTGAAGTAAGAAACATTTACTTATAAGGTGATACCACGACAGGAAGGACGTGTTCATGCGCATTAAGAAGGATAAGCGAAGATTTATAGGTCTGAAGTGTAAGGAAACTAAGAATAGCGCAACCAGCGTAAGTGGAAGCAGCATTAGAAGTTTATTAGAGCAAAGTTGTCGTCGTATAAAGAAGAAATAGAAACCGCGCGGAAGTAACTTTAAACAAGTAATCCAGGGTTTCAACTGAAATTCAATTTACTTTAAGAATTTTACTAACATGTGGTCACCGATTCAAGTCGATAAGCAAGCTTAGTAGCAAATTAAACCAAATAATTCTGCAACAAACAAAGTGTTCAATGTATAAACTTGGAAGAAGCGTAGGGACAGTGAAGCACAAATTAGTACAAAACTGAATCGAGAAGATATTGACACATTGCTTCACTCACACTGTTTATTCACAGGACATGTTTCAAGAGCTCTTGCTCCTATCATCAGCTTATACTCGACTAGTGCAAGTTGTAGTGGTTTCCTCTTTCTCCGTTTTGTCAATAGATGTCGTGATGTACTTCTCAAAGATGTCCGGTGGTGGAGTTTCAAAATTCATGACTATGACGATTTTTGTTGATGAAGATTTTTTCCCATACGGAAAGGTCTATGGGGTGATTAACATATTTTAATAGAGATGTTTCCAAGTTGATGCCATGTCTAGTATTCAAAAAAGGAAAAGCCACTGCTGATTTTTCTGTTTCACTATTTTTAATGTTTCTTAGACTTTCTTTAGTTCTGATGTTAATATTTCTTTTTGTTTTTCCTATATAAATTTTAGGGAAAGTTTCACATTTGATGTCATATATTCCTGGTTTTTCTTTGATAGTGATTGAATTTTTGGAGGGCTTTTAACAAATTTCTCATATTAAACCTATTTTGAGGTGCAAGAGTTATGTTGTGTTTTGAGAAGATTTTTTGGAATTTGTTATAGGCTGATGGGTGGAAGGTGAACTTTTTAAAAAGTTTTTTCTGTTTTTCTCCTGTAGGTTTTAGGGTGGTGGTTTCTTTTATTTTCTTAGCTTTATTGAGTCTGTTAACTGTTTTGTCTACTAAATTTGGGTTGAAACAGTTGGATATAGCTACTTTTTTATGTGTAGGTATTCTTCTTGATAATCTTCTCTGTTTAGTGGAAAGTTGATCATCCGAAAGATTAAACTGTTGAAAATGGCATGTTGGCGTTGTTTTGGGTTGAAACTGTTGTGCTTTATGTAATTATCTGTGTGTGTCGGTTTGCTGTAAATACCAAAGGTGAGTTTGTTGCTAATAAAATATGTTAATCACCCCATAGACCTTTCCGTATGGGAAAAAATCTTCATCAACAAAAATCGTCATAGAGTCTTGAATTTTGAAACTCCACCACCGGACATCTTTGACAAGTACATCACGCCATCTATTGACAAAACGGAGAAAGAGGAAACCACTACAACTTGCACTAGTCGAGTATCAGCTGATGATAGGAGCAAGGGCTCTTGAAACATGCCCTGTGAATAATCAGTGTGAGTGAAGCAATGTGTCAATATCTTCTCTATTCACTTTTGTACTAAACAAAGTGTTATTTATACGTCTGAGTAGCCAAAAACCACCAAAATTCATTTCCTAGAACCATTCACCTGAGGATAAGAGAACTCATAGCTCCAATTAGAACCCAATCAATTTAGCACTGATATGCGGGTTTGCTGCATGCTCTTAACCACTGAATCATTCAACTGACTCATGGAGTCAGGAGCATTTGTCATGCTGGCCTGTTGCCACGACAGCTAAATGGTTAAGAACAGCTGGATGGATACCGGGATATCCGTGGTTCAAATCTCGGCTATGGCATTCAACTTTACAGTCTGACCCTACCTATACAAGCATTGGGCCCAACATCACGAATAAAATAGCACTTGAGTGTAGCGTAGGTAGTGCCATGTCTGCCTCTCGTTCAAGAGGTCTCGATTTTGAATTTCGATCAAGCTGACTTTTCTGGATAAGGATTTTTATTTCCGGGGAAAGTAAAATGTCAGGTAGCTCAAATCACTATGTAATCTGGGCTAATTTGAGCATTTCATTCATCGTCGGATATGGTTTAACGTTGGAAGAACTAAGTTGAATAAATGACAATATCTCACATATACCTTATCCACTTCTGTATTTTTCGAAGATGAACTTCAGTTTTCTAAGTACTGAACCTTCCACTGTTATTTAACTAAACTATAAGTATTTCTGCCTATAATATTTCTCGTTAATATCATATTTTCTGGTGTTCATTAATGAAATACAATATTTAATTTACACATTTAGCATCATTTTAAGTTATGTTTTAATGCATTATTTGGCTTCATTTATTACTGTCTTATTTTAAAGAGTACATTATTCGTTAGAATTGCTAAACCAGTTTTGGTTCAATAGAAACAAATTGCGTTTGATTTTCTCATTTATATTTTAGTTTAGCCGACTCCATTTAAAACAGCCGCTGAAAACAGAATTTAAAATAATATTACATTTTGTGTTAGATATACCGATAGTCACATTCCTTTTAGGAGAATACATCATGTTTATGCAAGTTTCACAAATGGTTATTTAGAATTATCTGCATAATAAATCATTTATTATTACAATATCATTTGCATCACGATCTAGGAGGTTTACTCCCCTATTTATAAAAAAATAATATTACAGCGGAGCCAAGGCCAAATAGTTACACCTCACGACTCTCACCAAGGCGGACTGGTTTCGCACCCAAAAGACAGGATATGGGATTTCTTTTGCATACAGCGGTATCCGAACGGATTTCTTCGGGTTCTTCGATTTCTGCCACCACTTATGCCATGAGCTGTCCCAAAATTACCTTTCCTTTTATCCACTGCACCGACATTTCATATTGTGATTTCGTGGTTTTGTAGAATTAAAAGACTTGTGCAGATATTTAAAATGCTGTTTATTGCAGTAAACAGCAAACTTATACAACCCTTGCTGCAGTAAAATGTCATGACATACACAATAGCACTCTTAAAGGTCGTCTCGTTGCTTCACCACACGTAAACAAACGAAGGTTATCATTGCGGTACACTTCAGTTATCCACTGTCGTAATACACATCATACAACTCACTTAACTACACAACTGACATCTGACTCCGCCCTAACACTTTCCAGGATTTTTATACCTCCAGTCGTTGCTCCACAATGCAGCAAATTTCTCGATAACAATCATGACGCAGCAAGAGAATGACTGAACTATCTATACACCTCTCTGTTTCTTTCTCTCTCTCGGCAAGCGATCAGTTCTGCGCACCACTATCTGTCTCTTTCTTTACTGCCCGCGTGCCACTGGCTCTTTCTTTCCTGCGCACGCGCCCGGCACTGGCTTGTAGGGCTCCAACACAAAAATGCGATGGGGAACAATATCATTCACTTCTTAATCCTCATTCCTGATATCGGCTGATGCTCCATCCTAGATTTTGCCTCTAATTTATTGCATATTCTTTCTTAGTTGCATATTTCCACTTTCTCTGGCTGAAACCACATTCGTTAAAGACTCGGTATCTTTTATTTTCCTTCACATGCACCTACTTAACACAAATAGATTCGTGATATAACATTTCACACAAAAATTTGCCACCCATATTTACTTAAGAATGTACGTTTTCAGACCTCCTGAATCCAAAATAAAAGAAAATACTTTTTAGAAAACACTTGTGTGTCTGTGAAAAGTAACTCAAAAAATGGAAAGTCGATTAAATATAAAACTTCACACACAGCATCTTCCAAGGACACCACGTCAAGATTTCCAAGAAAAATTCCCCCCTCTACACTACCCTTTATTTGAAACACTTTTCAAAAAGTTTGGTTTTATTAAAATGTTTCTAAGATTTTGATTAAAATACCATATGCTTCATATACTTTCTTGACAAGTGAAATGCATATACTGAATTTTCTGGAAATATCTTCAGCAGTGCTATTCTCTTTGGATGGCTTTTGTACAACTAGTAGGTAAACCGTAAAAGATAGACAAAATGATAGCACTCAAAATGCTTACATCTCGTTAAAGCACACGCTCATATTTTGCCGGGTGAATCTTTTACGAGACACTGCTTGTTTTCTAATTCTTATACTTCTGTCAAGTAGAAAACCTATTGCTCTGAGCCCAAACCCTGCCGCTTACGACTGTGCAAGGCACAAACAACCACACAACTAGCGGGTTCTCTCACTGTAGGAAGGAATACAGGAGAACGGGTATAAATGTATAATCAACCAGTTCCCTGATATATTAAGTCTTTATTTGTTGAACTTCACCCACAGCATATACATGTCATGCCTACTCAACTCCAAAGTTTTCTTTCTTTTTGTTAATTTGGCTATTACTTCCTTGGGAACCTTACTTTTACGTAATCTCAAAGCAAATTAAACTCTTCAGAGGGTAACAACAAACTAATGAAACTAAGTATCGCAGATCACATCAAAATAAACACACTATATTCGTCTGCCCATATAAAGACTGAATAACCTTAAAATAAATTACAAGATTAACACAACAGCTAGTATTCAAGAAAAATCAAATAACAATGGGAATCTCGGCTATAGCAAATCAAACGGGGCAGACCTTATGGCGAATGTTATGGCGAACTATCCAAACATGAAATGGCGGGATGTAGTTAACAACAGGCATAAAAGCAAAAGTGATAACTGCACTCAACAAAGATACAAACGGAAGTAACAAAACGCAATTCTATATAAATTAATATAAACTTCTGTTAAACTCTATAAAAATTCTGCATAAAAATCCTGTATGAAATACTACATAGAAATTCTATATAAAACTCTATATAAAACGTAATATAACAATTCAATGTAAAACCTATCTCACTCTATCATTGGAGTTGTACACTCGGACGCACAAGTTCTTAATAAATACCTCTCCCCAAATTAACTGGCTCTTGCACCAGGCAGCTCAAAATTCGATATTCATGATACCGTTACAATAAATATACAAACATGTGTGGCACCAGAACAGGAGCAAGAACAAAAGTTAAATTCCCCTAGCAGATATTAAAGACGGAAAGAAAACCCGATCCGAAAAACATAACAGATTAATTTACTATAATTCTGCTGTATAACCTCTCAAGGAAGGCATAGAACTGTCGCAACTTACCCAGTCAACAAATAGCATAAAACCCCAAGGTCCCGCGAGGCACCAGCCACAAACACTCTTTTGCAGCTCACCGACAATAACCCTCCACCAGGAGCTCTCTCGATCACCAATCAGCCAGGCAGAACCGTCCAGCCAATCAGCAGGCGGCAACGAGTCGCGGGAAAGGAGCGCTCAGAAATGCACAGCGGAGCACACCAGAGAGTACTGCATCGTGGTGAAAAACAGGGGAAAACTACAAGATCGCAGAGGACCACTCGGCGCAGCTCAAATGGAATGTCTCCTTTATCTGTCTATGTAAATAGTACCGAATTTTAATTCTATGGCATAGCAACCAACTATTAAAGGATTTGTTAATCAATAAGGCCTATTGGATTCCCATATATCCCTTTCATTTAGAAGACAATTACCAATAATATAATTTCCTGCAATGTTTGTCTAGATTAATATGAAGTACAAATGGGAATAAGCTTTTGCAAAGACAGTTTGTAGAAGAGAAGAGAAGGTCATGTGAGTGCGACACCTTAGGTCTCTTATTAAGTAGTATATGGTGTTAACTACCATCCACAGTAGAGGAAAGCCTGCCAAACAATAAAATGGAATAGTGTCTCGGCAACGGTAATAAAAATTTCGGCGGAAATAGATAACAAACGTCGGATAATTATTGTATGGTAATAAAGAGCTTGATAAGCAGTTAACGATAGCGCGGCTGGTGTACACAAAGGGGCCGGCAAAAAAGATAGCTGTGATAAAGGACTTACCGGCATAGATTAAGTTACGCTTCTGGAGTGTGATAGAATATTCTTCTGGAAGAGTCTCGAATTTATCAATGAGGTATTTAAGAAGGCGACGACTCGCCAAAAATGAGTTGTAAAACAGTCGCGGGAGAGGTAAGTACAGAACAACTGAGACATTTCTGTAACAAGAGTATTGTTGTAACGAAAGCAGATAAGAACGTTGTTTGTTATTGTCATCGACCTTGGTAGATTGTGGTGTGTATGTGACGTAATGTTGTTACGTGAGAATTGATCAGTGTACTTCTACGGAAATAAAAGCACATTCAGAATTACTGCAAATTGGATTTTTAATTCTACGAACCCACAAAGTCACAATATTTAGCGATATCGTTTACGCATAATCATTATCACTTAACCTTACAAGTGCAATAATACTTCCTATGGTTTCGTATCCATTTACCGTTTAGTCCTGGGGGAAGTTGTTCTAAAAGAGGAAATCAAATTATGGGGTCTATTGCATACTTAATGCAGTTAATTTTATTTCAGTTACCACTAGCAGAAAATTGTAAACGCAATGAAGAATATTGAATTAGTAAAATGTTTTATGCATCTCATGTAACTACCATTTTAACTGTAATGATCAGACTAATGCAATCCTTTTTTCTTACGCCGCAAGAACGATTCGAGGTCATTTCTTTTTGTTCTATTTTGAAAGCAAGTTCCATCAATTGATTTCTTGGAAGGTCTCCCAATAGTGCCGTTGGTAACATGCGCTAAACCATCATTACCAACAGAAACTGGCGTTAAACTTGGTATTACTGACCATATGTTACAGTTAATGCTTCAACTGAATAAACCCTTTTCTGCAGATCGTTACATTTTATTAGAATGTTGGTAATATTGGATTGTAGGTTATGATGCACCAGCAGTTTGTAATTTCAAATCTAGAGCCGTTTCTGCTTCATTTGCAGACAGAGGTTTTTAAGCTGTTATTCCTGGCATTGGTAGTTTAGCGTTTTGGATTGTGTAACTGGTTTCAAGATTGAGAAATTTTAACAAATTTTATAAATTTGAATATACACCTGGGGCCTGCGATGTATCTTTACATTCATTTTCATTAACTTTTAACCCAAAAAGCCCTTTAATGTAGAAACGAATTTGTATTACGAGGGCTGTTCAATAAAGGATGATCATATTTTTTTTTGACAGCATATCTTTACTCATCCTCATAATTTTGATGGTCCTTCTCAAAATAGTCTCCCCTGAATGGGATGCACTTGTACCAGCGTTTCTGCCAGTCTTCAAAGACACGCCGACAACAATTTTTGAGAGATCCTTCAAAATCGCCTCTGCAGCCTTCACCACTACTTCTGATTGATAATGCTTCCCACGAAGAGCCTTCTTCAAGTTAGGGAATAGAAAAAGTCACATGGGGCTGAATCCGAACTATAGGGAGGGTGAGGGATGCACTTCACGTTGATTTTTACAAGACGTTCAGTAAAAACATTGGCAATATGCGGCGGCGCATTATCATGGTGCAGCATCCAGCCTGCTTCATGGAAATGTTGACTTTTGGAATATTTTCAGGACGTCCCTTGTAGTATTGTCCAGTTACTGACGTCTGTGCTGGTACAAAATGCTGATAAACCAGTCCACGAATATCAAAGAATGAGATGACCATAACTTTCCCAGCATAAGCAACCAGTTTTGCTCTTTTGGGGGTTGGTGATGAAGGAGATTTCCACACTGAGCTTTGCTGTTTGCTCTCAGGATCAAAATGATGTTGCCAAGTTTCATCAGCAGTGATTACGTTTGAAAGAAACTCCGGATCTTCCTCTAACATCAACTTTAACTGCATGTTACCTCCATTACAGCGGTAGGCGATACTGAACATGTCTGAACTTGTCTGGTTCTCACAGGCGGGAACCAGGAGTACCAACAATGAAGCTACTATGGCGTATTTGTTTCACATTAAACTAACAGAATATAATAAGATTGAATTTAAGTGCGAAAAATTATGACCGTAAAAAATTATGATCATTCTTTATTGAACAGCCTTCGTACTTTAAGTTATATAAAGTGAACAACATTTACCCAATCCATTGTGAGGCTACTTTTCACATACAATTTTGCAGCTGTTTACGTTCATCACACGTGGACACGCTATGTTCTTGACCAAATGTTCAGTAGTTGTTGCAAAGTATCATCTATGATGTTCTAAATAGTGTACAGACGATTTACGTCATATATTTATCTCCATGAATTTGTGTAAAATTCGGGGACCGCGCACGCGAAACCCGATTGAAGTAGTCGTCCTAGAAAACACTTTCCAGTAGCGCATATTGTTTTTGGCTCTGTGAACTATCATATTGTCTATTGAAATCACATACCTAATGGCCACTTGACAAATTCCTCTGCCATTGCTGCGTGCCGATCACTCTTCACTATCTGTTTAAAGAATGTTATGAAAATGTAACTACGTTACTTGGCACACCAACACTACATTTCTATGAGTGCAGATACATCTTTAAAAATTCATTTGAGAGCTCAGCAGCCCGCAATCATTTATTTTCTAAACATCCGTTCCGTAGAAATGAAATCACATATCATTGGTCAAATATCAATAATCCAATTACTCCCTATACGGCATCACGGTTTCCATAGACCAGTAACGGCTGACGTGCCGAGATGCCACGTCTCTGAACTGCAGTTAGATGGCACTGGGATGGAGGAATGCAATTTTAGATCCTGCGCAAGGAACTTGAACACTGCCAATGGAGAGCCACAACTATCTTGAAAGATGACGCTCTGACTTGTTGAGACTCACAAGATATGCAGCCCACACGTCGATCATTTTTTTCTTTGTTAACTCTTCCCTACTCTCAGTACATTCACTACATTCTCTGTCTTCCAAAACTCATTGCATAGCCGCTTGATGGAAGCTTTTTTTCAATAATTAATTTTGTATTCTTCTGTGTAGTTGTCCTGCGTCCGATCATAACTTCTGTAGCGCAGGTTGTCCATGGCAGTAAATACTTATATCTGCCGCTCTGACACGAGCATGAAGGCTTATCAATTATTAAATCAGGGTAACAACCTCCCCCTGGATTGCATGTATATCAGGGTTGTCTTTGAGTAGATGCATGTATACTTAACAGTCATTCTGGAACATCATACAAATGAACATAATTACATGGTAATAAGTAATAAATGAAGTCAATTAGAAATAAAACCGAAAGATCGCTGTGTATATAACTTAGAATGTTCAAAGTTTTATGGCAATTAGGGTAGGACATGTTAGACGATGAATTCCATCGTTTCTATAGGTATAATTTTACAACTTATGATGGAGTAAAGGATCAGGTTTTGACAGCTTGTGTAAAAGTTTGCGTGCTCTTTTTTTTCTTTTAATATATGTCCTCCAACGTTAAGTCATAGTGTACGATGAATGCAATGCATGACATGATTCTAAAATAAGTCTAGGTACCATAGAGCTTAGAGTTGCCAGACATTCATCTTTCAGGATAAGGGAAAACCCTTGAAAAGAAACTTATCCAAATAACTCCCGTGATGAAGATTTGAACTCGGGTCCTCTTTACTTGAGGCGACACTATCTGTGTGTTTGTGTATGTGACCAGCATATCTCTATAATAGAATTGTAAATCCAAAACGTACGTACGTAATGCAACATCCAAGATTTTAATGAGACCATAAGCGTTACAAGATGGACAAACCCTTATTGCACAATGCTAAAGCTACAGAATCCTAGTTCTTTTTAATATAAAACCTAAATGTCCTATTATTGACTAAGGATATTAAAGCACGGCTTTTTAGTAAGCGTTTCCCATTCATTCAAACAGAATTACAGCAGCACGGCATCGTGAAAGGAATTCTCGTACCTACTTTAATAAAGACATTTCTGTAAACTTTTACACATATCAATATGATTTATTGGTCTGCAGTTTCATTTTCAATGTTGGACGCAACACCGGAAGTCTCCAAGCAATTGATTTCATCTTTTCTTGAGATACATGAGATACATGGTTACATGCTTACGCAATGAGAAAAATCACATTTTTTTCATATACGTATATAATCTTAGTTTGATGTCTGTGTAGTCTAGCTAATTACGCGCTGGCCTTACAAATTTAAGTTGTAACAGGAACAGAGTCCAAGAATGGTGGTTTTAAGATTCGGTGAAACAACAGCTTCGTGTCAGTAGATTTACACACATGTAAAAGAAATCTTACTGGAGTAAATTCCTGCTTACCAGCAGTACTGATTGTGATCTGATATGATTGTTAACAACTGACATCATCAATAATTTAATTAATAATCGCACCTACAAGTATTTCTATTAGCTCAAGAAATAAGTCTTTACACCAGCACAGAAATCTCATGCCAATGTATTGAAACGGCCAAAAGATAATACTCAACAAAATTGTCAAATCCAGTACACTGCGTTTGCAAAGCTATATCTATAAGTTTCAAATAAATAATATTATAATAAAGACGACATATATTAGAAGGGCTTGCTTAACAATTCAGACATGTTTTAAACTAAATGTCAATGTAAAGTAGTATCATGTGATGAAGAAAGTTTTCACTTAGGAAAATTTGTGCTTTACTTTGGAAAACTGGAAACATTCAGTTTCTCTTCTTTCGGCTCTCCTGAACTTACTAATTTGTGTTCGGCAAAATGTTGCTGCAGGGGCTGATTTTTACAAGGTTTTTGAAACTGGGATAATATAATATTAATACAAATATGAATAATCAAGCTCAACTGTTTCACACAAGGCTGGCAAGAATATTACTTTCCCATTCGTGCTGAACAATGGATCACTATTTATCCACCGTTTAAGCAGTACACTTCTGTTGCTTCTCTCTTGTGGCATATTTGCGTAAGAAACGGATCTATGTGTGCACTTGAAACACTGCTTACAGAATGGGGTTTCCATTCCCGATATTAAGAGTCGTCAGATACCTACCTGGCTAAACCACTTCTTATATATCCAATGTGCAGCAGTAAGAAATTTCTCTTCCCCGAAAATTTCACATTAAAACCAACAAATGCAAAAGCTGTTGTCACAGATTAAAAGCAGCAGAAATAGGCTAAAAGGGCAGTTTTAGACACTAATAAGCAGAATAAGCACAAACGTATGAAATAGACGTAATGGGCACTATAACATTAAGAAATTAGGCTAATCATTGTAGGAAACTTGCTTATAACTGAAAAGCCTACGTTTCTGAACAAACGAATAAAATAGACAAATAGGGCAAAATCCGCCCCCTAGTGATGACTAGAGGAAGACGAGATCAATACCCTTTGTTCTACCCATGATTGGTAGGGTTCAAATTGGTTATGATAATTATTATTTCTGCATCGTACAACACGTGAAGATAATTTCAAAGAAGAGGAGGGCGACTGTGAATTACCCAAATATACCTTCTGCTATTCAAGTGTCACCCTCTACTAAACTCCACCATCCAATTCACTCCCAGCTGACTCCTATTTCATTTCGAGGCTGAGAGATTCGTTTAAATGACACCAGATGTTTACACAGCTGTCCAGTTCACAAGTAAAATTTTCAACCCAAATCAATTTTGAACACCTTTGACAAATTTTCTTCAAACTCCTTATGCATAATGACCATTTCCTAGTCCTTGAACTTGCAAACCTACATAAATCTAGCCACCAGTCGAAAAAACAATAATGTCTGTGAGTTCCATAACTCAAAAACGGAAAAGCGGTTAAAAATCAAACCTAATTTTGGTATATTTCTGGGAACTGATACGCGTGTTTGGGATAAACGGCTCCCAGAACTGCTCTTTACAAGGAAAATTTTTAAAAGTTTCATTTTCCCAAGATTTCCTCTAACGATTGCGGTTAAACCTTAACATAGTTTAGACAATTTCACAATGGATGAAAAGCTGAACCTGAATTTTATCAGATTGAGCTCTGAAGTTATCTTGTGTTTGAATGAATGTTTGTTAATGCGGAACCGAAAAAATGGCTGTCTTACCACACCACGTACTTACCTACAAATCGCCGAATGTTCACCACTTATGCTATATCAATGTGTGTGGAGTTTACGAATTTCAAAGTGGTCCTTGTATTGCATTGAATTTTGAGATACTTATACAATCTTTGTCTTCTGGCCTTGAAAAGAAAACGTAGCTTCAAAATATTGCATAGGTACTTGCCTTTAAAGTCTGTTTCACCTACACAGAAATTTAAAAGAAAGGCTGTTTGTGGAAATTTATAGTTACTCAAAAAAGTATTCGTGTAATGCATATGTTTATGTTTAAGGATGTATGGATAGTGAAAATCATTAGAGTTAAATACAGCAGGGAGACTGTCTTATTTATTGATTAGTGAAAAAGAGAATACAATAAACGAACACATAGTATCATCCACAAAAATATCGGTAAACATTCAAAAGTAGAGATATACAATATAGTATGGAAAATAAGTATTCGTCTGCATACTGAAAATGGTGTAGAATGTTACGGTTAGTACTTAGTAGTCCCTCCATTCCTCTTTATAATCTCTTGTATTCTCATTGGCATGGATTTCACCAAAGATTGTGCTGTTTCCACTGTAATATTATGCCTTTTGTATAGCGTTCTTTAGATCCTTTATATTAGATATCTGATGATTCCTAATATTTTGGTCCAGTATACCCCACAATTTGTCTACTGGATTCATGTCTGCGGTTTGCGGTGGTGTCGACATCCGTCGTGGAGTATAATACAACAACCATAACCTTGCATCTATAATTGTGTGATTTGGTTCATTATCTTGTGTGAAAATATAATCCTTAGAAGCACCCATATTATTCAAACTCCTGGACAGGTGCGTTTTATGGATGTTTATATAAACCTAATGGTTCATAATTCCATCAATAAAACAAAAATCCCTCACAACATTTGCTCTCATGCAGCCCCAGAAAATACTGAACCGCCTCCATGTTTAACTTAAGCTGTTATATTTTTCTCCTCAAGCTCACAATTCGTTTTGCTCTGCACTATTACTCGCCCTTTTTGACTTAAAAGCACAAATTTACTCTCGTCAGTAAATACTACCTTCTTCCAGAAATGATACCCATCGTATTTATGTTCTTTTGCGAAAGCAACTCGTTTCTTTCTGTTGATTTTACTAAAGTATGGCATTCTACGGGCTGTTCGGCCTCAATACTCAGCTTCATAAAGCACGTTTCTTATAATTTGTACTGAAATGGACTTTCCGGTGCGTGTTTAAACTGCAATAGCAAGTTTAGGAGCACCTAGTTTAGGATTTTCCTTGACTTCTCTAAGTAACTGTCGTTTCTCCATCTCCGATAGACCGCAGGATGACTGGTTGTCTTTCGTAGGCTTTGTTCTGATCAAACCTGTATATAAACGTATTCACTGTACTGGTAGGTCTTCCAATGGTTTTTCCAAATTCTTGAAAAGATTTTCCGTTTTTAAATAATCTGATGCAACGACGTTTTCGGCCGGTATTTAAATAGCAGTCAACGGCTTTGAAAACAGATGGAACTGTCAATGACAGTGGATGAAACACAACTTCATAAGAAAAAGAAAGAGGTGTATGTCAGCGAGGTACCATACTTGCGATCTTGTTTACTAGACGAATATGTGTTTGACATAAAATGGGACATGATTTTAAATAGCGTAGAGCTGTTCACTAATTAAGCAATATATGAACGCAAATTGTGCTTTATTTTTAAATTTAGATATCAACCAATGTAAGGAAATAATTATTGTTCGTTTCTTATCTATATTTTACTGATTGTGCTTGTTAAGTTATACGTGATATGATTACACGAATACTTTTCGGAGCATCTGTATAGAGGAATGTGTATTAAATGAACGTTAAGCGCGTTCAAGATCAATTTGTACAGGAGCGAGACGAGCTGATCATGTGATGATGTTTCATTGCGCAGGCATGGTTGTACCACCTCTCTCTGCACTACGGCATTTTGACTGTTAGTTCACATACACCCAAATCATCTCGAATATCGCACTCCTCAGTGTGCATTACTATGATTATAGTGACAGAAAATACCTATCCAAAGTACATCATCTCCATATTAGAATTTATTCTATAACGAAAAGAAGCCAAAAGCTTGCACATCTATTTAACTACGAAGGCTTCCGTTTAAGATTTCCTGCTTCGGTATTCCCTCAATATACTTTATAGATGCCGTCAGCTTACTCCTAATACAGTCCTGCTGTCTGTGAGGACTAGAAAGAAGGATTCTGGTTACCAAGTGCTCCAGTAGTAAATAGTTCCATTTGGAAAGTGAATTTACTGACGATCTGTCGTGATGGAGCCAGGAGTACGTGGCTAATATCTAGCTTGGTAGACAGAAGTTGCTCTGCAGCATGCAGATTTACAAGTCTTTCCTCTGATTACAACAGTGCCTGTCGCCTAATTGTGGCGGCCGTTCCCTAGGGATTTGCGGGGTAGGTCCAGTACGTCTTCTCGGTTTCGGGAAGAGCTAGCGCTACGGGTGGGATCAATCAGCATTTGTTACCCGACAAGGAAGGGAGGGAACTCCACCGCATTCTCTCCCTTGGGAACACCGGTCCGGTCTTAACAACGCCATCTGCCACCCGGGTACTTGTCCATCGTTTCTAGTTCGATGCAAAAGCAGAACAAGTACGTTGAGAAATGTCAGAAAGGAGGCAGTTTCAAAAGTTTGCATAAAGTGATGGATCACATTTACTTCTCTTCTGATTTGTTATTAGTGTGAAATTCTTTTCACACTAATAATTCCAGAGGATAAGTAATGTTGAGAAATGTTAAAAAAATATGTTTCTATATTTTGGAAAAAAGTATATTCAATTAAGAAAAAGTTTACCTTAAAGAATAAACAGCTTATACATAAAAGTCACACGAATTTTACACCCTATGAGCTAGCACTTCACAGTCATTCCTTGAATCATTCAGTATATACTTCATGGTTAGCGGACTGTCAGTTTGTGCATGCAAATGGGTTTTAGCTGAGTCAGGATGCCTTACGACCAAACACTTGTACATCGAGTTGTTAAAAGTGTATTTGTCTGTGGCAGCAATTTTTGCAAAATATCCAAATACAACATGGGATCGCATATGGAAAATTTTTCAAAACACTTACGTTCCACTTGATTGGAAAGTGTCCGTGTACTTCTTTGTGAATGAACTAATCCCCACGGAATTAAAGAAATGTAAACATAATTTAGCAACAATCCCAATGGTGTAAACGTTGTGGAAAAGTAGACACGCAGATACACAAAATTACCACCTGCAAAAATATAACTTAGATCTGGAAATGGAGTAAACATAAAATCGGCGTGCTGGTTGGAAGCAGGGCGGAATATATGACAGTGTCAATAATTCTATCCTGGAATATTAAGAAAGGCAACACTGCACGGACTCAAATGTGGTTGATAATGACTTTCTACCATTATTGCCTGAGTGCAGATTATCCTAATTTATTTGCATCCAAAAAGTGGCTCAGAGCAGAGCGATACAAAATGCGTAGATATCATGAGGTGTGCAGCGATTTAAATGATCAACTAGATCTCACTTGCTAACTTTTGCGCTGGTGCGCACACCGATTCTTTCTAAAATGTTGCAACAAAATGTAACCAAACATGAATAAATAAAGTAAAACCAGCCCTCCCACTCCACCTTTCCCCTTTGTGATCCTAATTGTTCAATTAAATAAGGTAAAATTTAAAATAAAATTAAAACAAAAGAGTTCTAAAAAATAACAGCAGATGAAACACAAACTCGCTCTGTAATTAAAAAAAAAGAATGAAGACTAGCTTTCCTTGCAAGTAACCACTCCTTTTAAAGCAGATGCATCCCGTAAACTCCTTGAACCCCTAAAAAAAATAAAAAAATAAAGCTCAGAGCATCCTCCAAATTATTTAAATCTTCCCAAAATAATAGAATTAAACTGCGGACGGGAGAAATTAATTGTGATTAATCTGTATAAAAAGAACTTTTATGCTGGAACATTACTCCATTAAAGGAACAAGGAGAACATCTATAGAAATATGCATTTTAAGTAGGAAATTAAACGATACCATGAATATGTTACCATGACAGTAGACATTTGGAGCATCTGTGCCAGGGTTGGCAAGTGGGTAAAATGACGACCTTAAAATGGGGGTTTTTTAAGGAAAACTTAAGAGTTAGGTCCATGTACATTTCAAACAGCGAGTATGATAGCATGTCTGGTTATGATGCACTACCGGAATGCTATATTGGTTTTCATTTTCTCGTTACGTATTTAGAATAGGAGAGTACTGTATTCCACCCCCAAAAAGGCATCGAGGTTTCTTCAGAAATTCCAGTTTGAAATCACTATGATCCAAAAGAAACCGTTTTTGTTTCAGGAAAGGTTTATCGCTGTAAATAGCATAACTCAGAAAACAAGGGTTGATTAAATTCCAAACTTCTAATTTAAATACAACATCATCCAGGAATGTTACACGTACATTTTCAAGGTATTTCCTTCACCCCTGGCTACCTATACATGGAACACTTTCGAAAATGTTTACGTTGAAGATATGTTATGGAAAAATGAAATGCACATCTTGAAATTTTTTGGGAATGTCCTCGAAGTCCTCTTAATTTTGGGTGACGTTTGCATAAGCGGTATACCGTAATATATAGACAGAATCTAATTACACAGCAAAGGTAGAGGTTAGTAAGACTTTTAGTGAAGTAGATATTTTTGGTGGTTTATTTGAATTTTCAATTACTTTTTCTTTTCTCAAGTGAAAAGTGATAATCGCGTATTTATGTGTTGGCTATGCAAAGAAAACAGGATTTGATAACCATCTGTAACTACCACTTCCAAAAACATTTGTCTATCCCTTAAGGTCTACTATATTCCTATATTCCCTTGTACCTACAAGACACTTAACAATAAAAGAATAATTATCTCAGTAAACATGAATTTTATAGAGGAATAAGCGATTTTAAAACAGCTTGTACACGATTAGAGAAGGATATGTAATGGATTGTTACGCTGTTTCTACTCTATTGGATTTGTATGAAATATTTAAATAATGATTTCTAAGAACTTCTCGCCCGCCTCGGTAGCGTGGTGGTAGCTCAAGAGGTCCCGAGTTCGAATCTCGGTCAGGATGAGTTACTTGGATAAGGCTTTCTTTGGTGTTTTCCCTTATCCTGAAAGACGAATGACGGGTTACTCTAAGCTCTATGGACCCCGGACTCATTTGAGCATCATTTCACCCATTTCATTCACCGTCCGATGTGACTTAACGTTGGAGCATGTAAATTACAAAAAAAAAAAAAAAATCGTATTCAACTACCTTAATTTTAATTCTTAACTTGTAGCTCTAGAGTTTTTAATGAACTAAGAAAACATGGAGATAAAGCACACAGAAATTAATTATAGAATATGAAATGTACAAATTTGTAATAAGTCCAATTCATTGTTGTAAAATATATTACAAATGACAAACCAAATAAGAGATGTGTTGAAATTATTAAAGGAAGTGCTGGTCCTTTAAAAAATGTATGATGTCTAATACCGCTTCAAATTTCTCCTCCCACTATTATTATTTACTTTTATATCTGTTTTAGAAATTATTGCTACGAAACTTTATTTTTCATTCCGTTTAAAGTTAATAATATGTAATGAAACCAAGACGTATGGACATTCTATTAAGGAACAGCTGTGTCTGAGTTCCGTTTGTTCGATGCAAGGATGACATCGATGCCGTTGACAGGAAGAGTATCGTGAATGACAATTTAATTGGCTTAAGTTTGCTGCTGGATAATTAATTTGGTGCTTCCACACAAGCCGCGTGAAAGCTAAAACTAGAAAGATAGGAGACGAATGTAAATTCCATAGCCAGGATTTAAAATTTCTGGGTAGTTGATTTAACCAATTGAGCTACCATGGCAACATGCTTGTTCGACATTAAATTACCCAGCTGATTCGCATCTTTAAGGTGACATCACACGGGAATTTCAATTTCATTAAGTGATAACATAGCCCAATGGTCTCTTAATAGTACTAGTCACTCAATTTATTTAGATTAACGACATGGAAAGCCGAGGATCCGTGGTTCAATCCTAGGCCATGGAATCAATATTTTCAATCTGATCCTGTTCCCAACTTTAGCCTAAGCACAGTATATTGAAATAATAATTAATTGCCATGCATTAACATTATATGTAACGGTTAAAAATAAAGTAAGAAACTTAAAAAATATATATAATTTTACGACCTCCAACGTTAATCGTGGACCCACCGTGGCTCAGTGGTTAGACCGCTTGGCTCTCACCAAGGCGGCCCGAGTTCGATCCCAGTCGACCGCAAAGTGAGACTTTTACTGGTCGACACGGCGCTGGGGCGGGTTTTCTGCGGGATCTCCGGTTCCCCCAGCCGACTCACTCCATCGGTGCTCCATCTTCATCTCATGTATCATCAGTGTCATCGCCTGCGGTGCCGTATGTAGTAAAAGCGGGCGTTAAACACTACACATTTATACACATTTTCCTCCAACGTTACGTCATATCGGACGGTGAATGAAGTAGGTGAAATGATATTCAAATGTGTCCAGGGTCCATGGAGGGTCCAGGGTTCCTGTGAGAATAAGGGAAAACTCGGAAAAAACTTAATCTAGGTAACTCACCCTGACCGCGGTTCGAACTTGGGACCTGTTGAACGTGAAGCAGACATGCTACCATGTACGCTACCGAGGCGGGCAAACTTAAAATAGTTACGAGATTGTACGAGTAATTGTGGTACGTTATCTCAAAATGAAGCTGAGATTACCTTGTGGTTTATGTGGTAAAGATCTGAGTCTCTGAAACAATGTTCTTCCACCATGTGTCCATGGTAGCTCAGGTGGTTAGAGCAACAGCGCAGAAAGAAAAAAAAGTGATTAAAATTCCGGCCATAGCACCGAATTTCTGGTGGATGTTTCTAGCAGCTGAGCCATCTCTATGTTTAATAATGGTTTAAACTGATCACCAAAGACCTGTTGTCTGATCATAAGAGATTGTAAAGGCATGAGATTTAAGAATGTATTTTATTAATGGAGTTTGAAAGATTAAACTTTAATTTTCAAGAATCTTGTGGGACGGCGAGTTGGTCTGTAGGCATGTTCGCTTCACTGTATATTTTGGTGGGAAGATACCCTGATTAAAATGAAAAATTTTGAGACCGTCACTATTTACGTGTGTGTGTTCTGGAATTATTCTTTCATTGGCTTCTCCCATTTAATTTTACAGACCACTCAAAGAAATAAGGTATCAGACAGTGATAGCCAAGGTCGTTAAAACAGGGCTTTTGAACGGGAGGTCCGCATTGATATTCTGCAAAGAACGCCTTCTCTCATCATTTTGTTGTTTCTTTCCTCCCCCACCCCCCAGTTCTTACATAGTCTTCGTAACTAACAAATGTCAGGGTAGTATCTTGAACTTAGGCCTAAAACGTTTCCTTCCCAAAACTTCTTTTCCAATTATAGTATTTGTTTTCAGTAGAGCCCAGATTCTTAGGTTGGAGCGGTTCCCCTCCTTGTGGGTTGGATTTATATTACACGATGCGGTGAAATATCTGAAGAAGGATTCGCCCCTTCGTGAGGTCTACGCCCCACACGCGCACAAGTTTCACGTTCTCTCCGTGTGGCGACGCATGTAGAAGCCAAACCTTACCTTGATGTAGGAGCGATGAACCTTTCGCCTAAAAGCCATGAAGATGAAGTTCTCGAAGATTTCTATAAATCCTCTCTCCGGCAGCTGCGGCGAGCAATGAGATGTGAAATTTCTCAGGCGTGGTATCGATACAAAAGGGATTTCAACTTTGGGCAACTATGGAATAAAATAATTTACACCGTTTCAATTTACTTTGAATTATATGTCTCGACATCATTTTCTTCTTTACATGCGACTTTTTCAACTGATGTATATAGCCCTTTACTACATATTAACTTTCTTCTTTTATTTATTAATGATGCAACGGTTTTTTACTTAACTTATTCATCGTAGCGTCGCGTTTTCGATGTATATTTTAAACGTTTACTAAACGTTCATAAATGATGAACTCCAATAACTTCTCGTAGTTACAAGAAGACTTTTACCGAAAACACGTCCACCCTCTTCGAGAGTTAAAGCCGGAAGAAAAAATTTAAGAATAAATTCATTAGTTCTTTCATCTGTTTTTGTTGCTAAGACCCCGCAATACTCAATTCTGATTGGTCCTACGTCACAATTTGAGATTTCAATAAATCTAAGCATTTTTTGCATCATCTATATGGCCTGCTTGGTTATTAACTTAAGATGAATTACAGATGACCATGATTACTTAATATGTCCATATATGCAATATCAGCTTCAAGGTTTTATTTTGTTTCTTCCCTTGGCATATTTTAACTAACCATTTCAGAATATTGTTGCGCTTCTCACATCGTGGAGTTAAATATATGAGTTTCATAGCATTTAAAATACTTAAATGGGAGGTTATGCACTAAAATACATTAAATCACTTCTCGGTTCAGCAGACAATTAGGCTACCACCTGGGGCCACTAGTATTGTTGCTCCAATCCTCATGAATATGTCAAAAGGGATTACAATTATGCAGCGAACGCTATTTTGTGCTTGGCTGTCGTATCATGATATTAAAAAAAGAAAAAGAAAACACTTGAATTTCATGGAAAAAGCCTTAAAAAAAGAATTTAGACCAGTGAGAGCTACATGTCCTTCATGGATGCAGAAATATTAAACACACTTTCTACTTTGATAATATGAGGCATACTGTTTTCAACACTCTAGGAGAGAAAATATACAGCAGAATTAAGCATTTGTGACCTATGCTTCAATTAAGTTATTTTTTTGTTAAGGTAACTTTCTCCATGTGATAACACAGTACCTTCATTTTACGGCAAGGTCATGGACCGTGCATTAGGAGCCCCGTTTTGCAGCCTGGCGAACTATGCATTTATGCAGTCGGGGACTTTGCTGTAAAACGAAGACACTGTATTGTGACTTTGTGGGTTCGTAGAAATAAAAGTCCAGTTTGCCGAAATTCTTAATGTTCTTTATTTCCGTAGAGAAACACTGTTCAATTCTCACGTAACAACATTGCTTCACCAATACAGCAGTCTTCTAAGGACGATGGCAAAAACAAACCGTGACAGCTGATTGCATTTGCTCTCGTTACAACAACACTCTTGTTACACAAGTACAACTCTGTTTACTCACTCTGCTTACTACTAAATAACTTTGCGAGCTGTCACCTCCTTAAATACCTAATTCGTAATTCTAGATTGTTATAAAATAAACCAGAAACCGAACAATCTATCGGTCCAGAAATTTCCGGAATAATAAAGAAACCAAATATTCTACCAGAAGCGTAACTTAATCTACGCCGGCAAGTCCTTTACCTCAGTTATCTCTGCTTGCCGGCGCTTGCTTATAATAGTTGCGCTATCATTAACTGCTTAGCAAGGCTCATTATTACCATGAAGCTTTATCCGTCGACTGTTTTATTTTTTTATTTTTGTCGAAACTTTTATGCCTGCTGCCGTGAGAGTATAAACTCGTTCTTGTCAAACAATTGGGACATTTAACTACTTATCAACCACAAACTGCAAGGGAAGCAATGACATTTATTACGTGAATATTCCTGTGGAATGCTTTTGCCAGGATAAACTTCAATATATCTACATATAAAAAACATTACTGAAACAATAAAAACAGCAATAATTGGATATCTTTGCACCAGAGAAGTATTTGCCTATGCTTTTATGTAGTTACTGACTTAACAAATGCGAACAAAAGACATTACATATATTGTGTGTGTTTTATGATATTAATGCGGTGTACGTGTGTGAAATAAAATTACTAATATAAATTAATAAATTTAAACGGGATCATTCAGAAAACGTATTTGTTGCACAATATTGTGACTTTGTGGATTCGTAGAATTAGATGGCCGAGTTGCAGAAATTAAAAATCTCCTTTATTTCCGTAGAGATACACTGTTCAATTCTCACGTAACAACATTACATCACATAATAACACAATCTTAAATTTTCGATGACAACGAACATTAGCTTTCGTTACAGCACTCCACATCTGACTCTCGTTTTACACACAACTCTTGTTACATAACTGACTCATCACTAGCTATGGCTTCTTTTTATACACTCATTCATGAATACCAGACTGTTGTGTCAATCACTAGATGTTTCAGGAAAACAAAGCACCTAATGACGTAATCCGAATATTCTATCACATTCTAGAAGCTTAAGTTAATTTATGCTGGCGAGGCCTTTACCTCAGTTATCTTGCTTGCCGGCGCTTATTTACATTAGCCGGGCTATCATTAACTGCTTAGTAAGGCTCATAATTACTCTGTTGCACATACTTAGAATAAAACTCAGCCGATCTGTCGAATGGAATCCTCACCTCCTGAATTGCGAGTCGCAACTCAAAACTGAACTGTACTCTCGCTGTTAATATTCCACTAAAACACTAACTTTTTAACTATCCAACCGGATGCTCACCAGAAGCTTATATAGGCCCTGAAAACAAAACAGAACATTCTGGAAGAAGCATCTGGAACCTGCCCAATGAAATCAGTTGGTGTAGCGGTTACAAGAGCTGTGGGAAGATGATAGCTCTTGGGGATTTTGCGAGCGCATTGTCCAGTCAAGACGACCAGCCATTAACACGGGCCAGTATGCACCAAACCCCCTGCTATCGGTAATTGGCGGCAGCTGCGAAGTAAGATGCAGGAGTGTGAAAACCTTGTGAAATAAAGGGAAATTAAAACTACATGTGATATTTTAGTACATATTCTGTAATTAGAAGGGCCATTGTTTAGCCTAGTACATAAGGCATTCTATTAATTCATTGGGGGCTTTAATTTTCTGATATATTCATCTAAAATGGAGAAATCTGACAGATAAGCCAGAGGTTCTACTCCCATTGGTCCTGGAACCGCAGGACCAAGGACCCTGGCCTCCTTCTACCCGGGAGCCGAAGCTCCGGTGCTCTTTCCATAGGGCAATATCTTGAGTTTAAAAAGTCTCCCCATCGACTCGAAAATCAAGACGGGTGGAAGTGGATACGCCACTTACGCGCGTCAACCCTGCAGGGAAGACTATCGAAAACCTCGGTGGGGCTGCCTGGTGATCTAGCACACCTACTATCTCTGAAGGCTAGTACGCGGGACTTATAAGGCAACCCTCTACCCCCTCCGGGAGGCCGTAGCCTGGCCGGAGGTGCCCAATTTCCCGTGGGAGTCGGGAACACACTGCCCCCTCGAGTCCAACCCAATCCGTACAGGGAGGGGGTGGAATGTTCGACCCGAGGTTCCTTTAGTAACGTCAGAGGTACCATGAGTGCTGACACAGCTGAGTTTTATGATGTAACTCCTCTTATGGCAACTCCTGGCTGCATGTGTTGATCATTTTGATCGGCAAAATAGTAATTTATACCTTAATCGAATAATCTTGAACGTTATTCAATTCACTGTATATTTCATGTTAAAATTTCCACGACTGTCATAACAAGTTTATGCACGAAATGAATATATGTTATGTAACAATCATAATACATACTGTAGGAAATAAGTAACTAAATATTTATGCTTACATAGCCCGAATAAGTAACAGAGCGCAAGATGTTAGTGTTTTAAGCGTAGAAAATTGAATGACCGATACCTTAACATGTTTTCCCTTCAGTGTGTTAGTTCTCTTGTTTTCCTGTAACTGTTTTCCCAACGAGCTAGATGACTCAGGCGGTTTTGTGTGTGGCCCACATTCGGGAGGTACGGGTTCTATTCCCGTGGCCGACCAATCTGAGCCTTGGGTTTTACCGAGGATTTTCCCGGGTCACCAAGCGAATGCTGGATGGATTAATTACATTCACCAATTTGCTGTCCCATCATTTCATCTCCATTATCATTTCACATTATCTCTCATCTAGTAGTCTCTTTCAGGTAGAAGATCGACGGTGCACGGCAGGATGATATACTACGAGTGAAAGACTTCCTCCTGGCTTGCCGAGGAGATTCCATTTATTATGTGTTTCAAATGGTAAGGGCTCTGGAGTCCAGCTAATCAGATGCCGTATCACGCTCAGCGTTGCCAGCTTGTCACCCCACTCCTTATATATTTCCCTCTCTCTCTCTCGCACACTCATACAACATGCAAGTCTGCTTGAAGCAGACGTAAGGGTAAGCAAATTATATTTTACAAACTTTTACAATGATGCAGTTGCCAAAATCAAAATTGGAAAAAGCATTTTCGCAAATTATGTATATTTTAAAATACTATGACTATAATTATAGTTTTTAAATTACCTGTTTTTCTAATCCAATGGAACTGCCAGTGGCTAATCCATATCGCTGTCAGTGTCACTTCTGTTAAAAGACAATTCGTCATTGTCACTTTCTTCATCGTCTGAGTCTTGAAAATTTATGATTATAGGTTCCAACATCTCTTCACGTGCTATTTCTTTCTTAAAATCGTCTTCTTGAGGGTTTTCTGCATGCCTCACGCAGTTTTCATAGTCCTGTTGTGTTACCTTGTCAATTTATTCGTAAACAAGTCGTTTAACGTCCTTCAGTTTAAAAGTTATTTATTTTGCAATCACCCTTTTTATTTGAGCCCACACCAACTCAATTGATTATATTGGCAGTGGTAAGTTGGGAGCCGTATTACTTCGTGTCCCGTTTCAATTGCAAGTTGATCCAGCTGATAAACTTTTTCCGTGTTTTTAAACGGAAATACCCTTTGCAATAACTCATTTTAGTTTCTGTTTCCGAAAAAAAAAATTAAGAATATGTACACCTTAAAAATAGTACTTCGAGCCTGACTTCGCAATACCTGCCGTTTTGACTCTACTAATTTCACCGCAAGAAGCCATTGCATTATTTAACTGTTACTCTACTGTTGTATAAATAAAAACTGAACGATATTGATCTGAAATCTCCTGAGTAAATACTCACTACGTATCCAGCATTCATTCATAAAAATAAGCATTTAGTATTCTACAGGCTAACAGGAAATGAAGTGGTTGCTCTTTCTCGAATTCAACACCTTGATTTATTCACAGTGATTCTCTTATCCGTCATGTCAGTAGTTTAAATTTCAGCTCTGAGTAATGAAAAGTATATGTATATACACACCACCCAATTTGAATTCTAGAGTAAATAGAGATTACGGACTATTCATAAACAAAGATATAATGTGACCAGACGCGTTCTGCCAGGGCAGCAGAAAATTTATTGTTTCCTCTCGCTCGAATTGGCTTATTCAAAGTAATTCTTTTATCACGCCATGTCAAACATTTACGTTTCAATTCTGAGTAATTACACATATACGTATACGCATGCATGCCAAGCAATAATTGTATTCATACAGTGCTTACGTCGCGATTTATTGTTACAATACAGGTAATAGTGGTTTATTTATTTGTATTAGAAAAACTATTTGAGCAAAAATTATAGAGTTTTCAGGTTATGTTAGATACATTACTCTCTACCTACCACAGGGATCACTTTTGGCAAAATGTGTAGTTTTTTTTCTTAACGCGAATAGTAGTTCATACTGATTGATTAGGTTGGAGCTCCTCACACAACACTGCGCGGGAATGTAACACGACAAAACCGCTGGACTCCCATTGCTTGCTCGCCTAGTAGCGCTCAAGCACAAACCACTTCGCATTTGAAAAACATAATAGTAAAATGTAGGGATCTTGCACTCTGTACTGTAGTGGCTCCTTAGGACGGCCGCCGTCTCTCTCCTCCCGCCTCATCCTTCCTCATGGGGATGCCCCAACCTGGGGGTACAAATAAAATAGACCGAGTTAGGGTGTCCGAGGCGTATTACCTCCGTAAAGTACTCCAGTCCAGTACTCTTTTCCCACAAACACACCTCATCTTATAGTACTCGATGTATTTTGCACGGACCTAACTGCCCATCGAAATGGACAACGCTTATCAGTATACCTCGACCATGCTTTGCTTTCACGCGTTCACACTTCAGTATCTAAGTTCCACGACCAGGTACTCCAGTATCGTTAACCTCGTGCTCAGTTACCCATTAAAATAGAATGCATGTATTGGAAATGCAAAGATAAGCATTATATCCACAATTTGAAATATAGGGCGACGCACAAAACATCATACATTGAAATTGTATAATAAACTTTAATTACGGGTTAGCAACGCTGGAATAATGTGACAGTTAGCAGTAGTTCGTGCATAGTTCAACAGATTATCAATATCGCGCATGCGTGATTCCAGCTCTTCAGTTTAGTAAAATGGCGGGCAGAGGTCAGATGAAGCTAGAGCAAAAAGAAAAATGTGTTGTTTTACGCGAAAACGAAGAGCGTAGCAGAGACGCAGCCACGTCATCGTGTTCATTTTCGTACGAGGTGGGCCATTGTAGACAGGGTATAAACTAACCACATAATCTGAGACTGACGGCCATATTTTAGAGTAAAAGGGACCTCGTGTCAACACAATCCGTACTCTAGAGAATATCAAGGCTATGAGAGTGCTTGACACGAAGTCCCAGGAAATCCTCGACACGAGCTTCGGCCGAAATGGGTATCTCACGTCGTTCGCTTCAAAGAATACTTCATGCTGACGTGAAATAATTCCCGTACAATATTAGTGTTGCACAAACTGACGGAACATGTGAAGGTACGGCGATTACAGTTTGCGACTTCGGCTCTAGCAAATGATGCCGTGATTCATAACACATGGTATTCCGATGAGGCTTACGTTTATGTGAACGTTATTGTCAGAGGTTACACTCCCATTAGACCCGGGCCCGTAGGACCTAGGACACTGGCCTCCTTCGACCAGGGAGTTAGAGCCGTCCCAAAAGTGTGCCCGGCGCCTCCTTGGGGCTTGCCTTAGGGCAAGACCTAGAGACTAACAAGCCCCCCCATGTGGTCCTATGGACTCCAGACGGGATGGAATTGTATACGCCACTTAGGCGTGCCAAGTCCAAAATGGGAGGGCTACGGATATGACCTCGGTGGGGCCGCCTGGTGATCTAGCACACCTACTAGCTATGCTGGCTAGTACGCGGGAATATTAATGGCTTCCCTCAACCCCGTCCGGAGACGTATCCGATCACCCACGGGTATTGAGAAACACTGCCCCCTCGAGTCCAATCCAATCCGAACAACTCCCAATCAGAGAGGGGCTCGAATGTTTGGCACGAGGTTCCTTTAGTAACGTCAAAGGTACCACGAGTGCTAGGTCCGCAGCGCCCGCACTACAGCAGCTGAAATGGACGGATCGCCTCCCCTACGGGGACGGAAGCATCAATAGGCTTGGGAACGAGAACATCCTGGTATTGTACACGAGATTGGAAATAAAGGAGAAAATTTTATCGCATGGGGTGCCATATCCAGCCATGGAATCATTAGGCCAATCTTTTCAACGCCACAGTTAACAATGAACGTTACTTGGACATGTTGCAGAAGAATTTTCTTCCGCAACTTTATGGAACAGGGTTACCAATGTAGACTCAATGGTTTATGCAAGATAGAGCTCGTCCACATACAGCAAACGTTATTCTGGTTTTCCTGCACAAACATTTCGGGCTCCGTGTGATATCCCATCGATATCCCGAACGTTTTCTGGGCGGTTCAATATGGTCACCGCACAGCCCGGATATTAATTCGCGTGATTATTTCTTATAGGGAAATTTGAAGGAAACAATCTACCGCAACAAATCACGCACTCTAGTGCAACTGCGAGAGGCTGTAAGAACCATTTTCCAGAAAATAACAGAAGGCATGTGTCGTAGAGTGGTCGGAAACGTCACAGTTCGTCTCGAAGTGGTGGTACGTCAACAAGGTGGACACTTTGAACATGTACTGGGGGGGGGTGTAAAAAAGTAATGCCTCCTCTATTTTTTCTCTTTTAATTGAAAAGAAAATTGAATCCAATTTATGTAGCTTGAAAACTAAAACATTGACAATTTGTCGCTATTCAATATAATCTCCGTCATTTTCCACAGTTTTGGTTCACCTTTTAACTAGGGCATGTATTCCAGTGTGGTAAAACACACGGTCATGCTTCCTAAGCCATTGACGCACGGACGCTTTCACAGCCTCCTCATCTTCAAAATGAATCCCATAATGAGCTTCCTTTAGTGGCCCGAACAGATGGAAGTCTGATGGTGCCAGGCCAGGGCTGTATGTGGGCTGAGGTAAGACTTGCCATCCCAATTTCTTAATTTCTGCAGTGGTGTAACGGCTGGTGCGTGGTTTTGCATTGTTATGCAAAAGAAGAACATCCGCCATAGTTTTTGTTGAGTGAAATCGGAGAAGACGTGCTTTCGGCTTTTTGAGAGCTCTGACGTATGGACAGCATTTATTGTGCATCCCTGCTCCAAAAAATCAATCATAGGCACAACCTCTGCATCCCAAAATACTGTCGCCATAACTTTCCCTGCCGACCGCTGAGTTTCGAATTTTTCTTTCTTCGGTGACGTTGTGTGATGCCATTCCATTGACTGCCTCTTTGATTCAGGTTCAAAAAAATGAACCCACGTTTCGTCTCTAGTAACAATTTTTTCCAGAAACTCCCCTCCCTCGAAACTGAAGTGCTGCAATTGTTCGGAGGCTATTGTATTCATTGTTTCCTTGTTTTGGGGCGTTAACATGCTTGGTACCCAACGTGAACAAAATTCAGTAAACCAGTTGTTAAATAATCGTCATCACACTGCCTTTACTGAGGAGGTAATGCGACACAATTCACCTGTTGTTAATCGGTGATCACCATGAATGATTCCATCGACTCGTTGAATATTGCTTGGAGTCACTGCAGTTACCGACCTGCAGCTTCGCTTTTCATATACCAATGGTGTTTGCCCTTCAGCTTCGTTACAGCGACGAACCCATCGTCTAATAGTGCTGACATCCACCGTTGCATCACCATACATTTTTTTTTAGCCTTTCGGGAATGCGCATTGGCGTTTCACCTTCCGCAGTCAAATATTCAACCACAGAACACTGTCCAATACGAATGTCGATGTCAGTCATTTTGTAAGAGGATGCAGTGCTGCCACCTGTTGACTTGGGAAGTTACCACTGCAGGTGATTGAAGAAGAAGTTTTGAGGAATTGCCCCAAATTCAAACTTTTCACATAACTTACTTGCTTAAGGAAAAAATAGGAGGAATATCTTTTCGACCCACCCTCGTACTGCACGCTTACTGATCATGCACCTTTCTGATTATTAATGTAAAAAGATAATTTTTACATGCCTTGGTTATGTAAAGTTGTATCAACAATTTTCAATGTATAACATTTCGTGCGCCACCCTATACTTAACTTTTCTCATATCCTTCTCTATTTGTAGATTACACAAATGGTGAATTGAGTAAGAGCCTTAATTGGTTTCCTTGCCCCTTACAACAATTCGTCTCGCGCCCCCGTGGAAATTAAACATGGCCTGAGTGTTTCAGACATACTAACTAGCCTGAAAACGTGTTGCACTTATTAACTCAAATTATTAGTCTGCAATGAAGTAAATATTAATGCAATGTTTTTCATGACACTATCCTGAGTTAACAATACAAATGTCTGAAGTTATACCTCCGGCATACTCTATGTTATTAAATGTTAGCTTGACTCGTTTCTTATTGACATGTTCAACCAATAAACAAAACAGTCACTTGCCTGTGTTTCCTTCTCGGGAGAGAATTGAGGAGGCGTTACGCATTGTGTCACATAGTAAGTCTTGTCTGTACAGCAAGGTCGAGTCGCGATGTTCGAACGGCTACCATGGATTTATCTTTGGTAATAGATATCTCTGAGATAACGCACTGATTAGTCCACGTGGGGTAAACATATATCTGTCATTTGTGATTACTGCGAATTCCATTAGCTGAAGTGATGCCTTCATTGGTGCTTAGTACACGAACGGGAGTCGCGTCAGTTCGCCTCTCACACTTACATAATGCCCGCCTCGGTAGCGTGGTGGTGGCATGTCTGCCTCACGTTGAAGAGGTCCCGAGTTCGAATCTCGGTTAGGGCGAGTTACCTGGACAAGGTTTTTTTTCCGGGGTCTACCCTCATCCTTAAAGACGAATTTCGGGTAGCTGTAAGCTCCATGGACCCTGAGCACATTGGAGCACCATTTCTCTCATTTCATTCACCGTCCGATATGACTTAACGTTGGAGGACGTAAAATTACCAAAAACACCACTTACAAGAATAATCAGTGCGTTCTCTGAGAGGCTTCTGTTAATATAGATAAATCAATGGTAACCGTTCCAGCAGCGCGACTATAAGCAGTCATATATTCTGACTTTAATTATTCTGTATTTAATATGACACTAACGTTTTTGCTACTTCAGTGCTGAAAGAAAAGAATGTTGTAAATGGTTTCATCTTTCTATGGGCCACAGTAACTTGCAATATCGATATTACGTCAGTACCAAGGCGTATATTATCGCTAATATGGCATTTTGTTACAGCCATAAACTATAACCTATAATAGAATTAAATGTGAGTATTTTATAAAGTTTTGTTAAATGTTTAAGGCTTGTAAGTTTTCCAATAAATTATAAGTACAAGTTGGCTCAGGGTAAAATAATATTAAGTAGGGTAATTAGCGACGGATGGTTTTCAGGCACATTTGTAGAAGTAGTTCAGACAGGTGAGTGAAAGGGGAAGATGGTTGTGGGAGATTATCAGATTAGTTATGGCTGGCTAGCTTGAATTCTTGGAATTTGAGGAAGGATTTCTTAGAAATCTATGGACAGATTCTGAGTGGTAAAGTACCAAATATCAGAAAAGTAGAAATGAGGGGGCCAAATCTGATTAGAATCTAGCAGTGAGGATCTTAGCGTTATTACCAAAAGGGAGGTCACTAGGAGATTCTAAAGCTCATTCGTACATCCTATGCATAATCTAAGACGGATTGGGCCTTCATTCCTGCGCCAATGGTAGAGCAGCGTGTAATCGCCTGGTAGAGGAATCAAATAATTCAACACCGTAAATTCATATAGTAGCTTCCATTGGTCCACAGCTTCTTCGGTAAAGCTTGACTGTTCATTAGAAGATTGAAATCCGAGATAGTGTCAACCTTTCACTGAATGATTAGCACCCACGCATATCCTGAGATACGTTACTCATAACTTGAGCAGATAGTTGGAATCAACATCATGGAAGAGATCGTCAAGAGATCGTGAAGCCACATTATCCTGAGATTTAAGCTGGCGCAGCATCTTGAAGAAAATATTACCATAATCACCCAATATTTGATACGCACCCACGCATTTCCTGAGATAGGTTTCTCATAGCTTGAGCAGATAGTCGGAATTAACATCAAAGAAGAGATCCTCAAGAGATCGTGAAGCCATATCCTGAGATAGGTTCCTCATATCTTGAAAAAATAGTCGGAATCTACATCAAGGAAGAGATACTCAAGAGATCGTGAAGCTATATCCTGAGATAGGTTCCTCATATCTTGAAAAGATAGTCGGAATCTACATCAAGGAAGAGATACTCAAGAGATCGTGAAGCCATATCCTGAGATAGGTTCCTCATATCTTGAAAAGATAGTCGGAATCTACATCAAGGAAGAGATACTCAAGAGATCGTGAAGCCATATCCTGAGATAGGTTCCTCATATCTTGAAAAGATAGTCGGAATCTACATCAAGGAAGAGATACTCAAGAGATCGTGAAGCCATATCCTGAGATAGGTTCCTCATATCTTGAAAAGATAGTCGGAATCTACATCAAGGAAGAGATACTCAAGAGATCGTGAAGCCATATCCTGAGATAGGTTCCTCATATCTTGAAAAGATAGTCGGAATCTACATCAAGGAAGAGATCCTCAAGAGATCATGAAGCCATATCCTGAGATAGGTTCCTCAATAGCTTGAGCAGATAGTCGGAATTAACAACAAGGAAGAGATCGTCAAGAGATCGCGAAGCCACATTATCCTAAGATTTAAGCTGGCGCAGCATCTTGAAGCAAATATTACCATAATCACCCAATATTTGATACGCACCAACGCATATCCTGAGATAGGTTACTCGTAGCTTGAGCAGATAGTCGGAGTTAACATCAAGGAAGAGATCATCAAGAGATCGTGAAGCCACATTATCCTAAGATTTAAGCTGGCGCAACATCTTGAAGCAAATATTACCATAATCAGGAAAATCAAATATAATAACAATATGTTTGCAATAGAAGGATTGCATAAAATAATGCAATGCTCTATCATTCACTGTACAAAACAAATTGCATTTTCTATCATATTCCATGCATTAGGGATTGCAGTAGATAAGAGATATTTCAGCTCACACGTAATAATTTTCAAATAGAATGAACAACGTACCTATATGTAATTAGATTTAAAAGGCTACATTTGTTCCCGGAGTTTTTCCAAAGTCCATAGGTATTTTTATACCTCTAGCCCAATACCACAAAAGAAAAAGGGCCACTAAGTGGTGATATTGAGAAATATGCCACCTCAAGCTGTAAAGTGATACGTTCGATTTTCGATAGGGATGCTCGATTGTCAATACTTTCTGTTCAGCCAACTTACTGATATGAGTACCAAGGGACTTCGGCCGATGAGCTGAGAAAACTAAGTTAATATAATCTCCTTTTTGCAAAACAGTAGTTTGTTATTTTAAGTCCATAACTAAGGTTATGTTATTCTTGTGAAAAGCACACAGGTTAATGCACAACATTTAAACTTAGGCCAGACCTGAAACAAATAAAATAAAAGGAACAACCATTTTTCAATAATGAAATTGAAAATAGCATAGCGCACATACGTACAAATAACGGCCTAAATTGAGCTCAGAACACATTGGTACTATGATCAAATATCATCTATACATTCTTGCGTTAAACGGAATGTTATGCTAAACCTTCTTTGTAATAAATCTAATAATTGATTACTCATGTTATTTACGTAAATGACAAATTATGTTGTACTATTAAGAGAAAACGATAAACATCAGTAGCAGCTGTCAAATATTGTTGTTCTAATTTTACTGCTAAATCTCACATTCTACTGTTGGTTGGTTGTGAGTTCACACAAAACTTTGAAGCTGTTAATTGAAGTTGGAATAAGTTCTAACACCTGCAGATTACTGGATAGTTTTGTTTACTTGCACTGTAAACGGATATGCTCTATCTGTCAAACACACTAAAGCGACGGAAATGTTTAAACTCAACAGAAGAGCAACTTTAAGTTATGTGTTCCAAATGGAAAAGTGTTTGTCCCTGAGCATTACAAGGCGAGCAACCAATAGGAGTCCTGCGGTGTTGTCGTATTGCATTCCCGCTAAGTGGTATGTGAGGAGTGCCAAATTAATCAATCTGTATGAAATACTATTTGCGCTAAGACAAAAATTCAGATTGTGCCTAAACTGATCCATGTGGAAGGTAGAGAATAATGTATCCAACATAACCATGAAAACCTCATATTTTTAGCTGAAATAGTTTTTCTAATACAAATAGATAGAGCACTATTATCTGTATTATAAGAATAAATCGTGACGTAACCACTGTATGGATATCATTATTGGTTGGCATGTATATGTTTACCTATATTTGTAATTACTCAGAAATGACACGTAAATGTTTTACATTGCGTTATAAAAGAATTACTATGAATAATCCAATTCGAGCGAGAGGAAACAAATTTCCTGCTGCCCTGGCAGAACGTGGCTAGTCAAATTATATCTTTGTTTATGAATGGTTCGTAATCTCTATTTACTCCAGAGAGTGGTTGTTGTGTATGTATGTACATATACTTTTCATTACTCAGAACTGAAATTTAAACTACTGCCTGACGTGATAAAAGAATTGCTTTGAATAAGTAAAGGTGTTAATTTCGAGAAAGAGCAAACACTTCATTTCCTGTTAGCCTGTGGAATGCTGTATGCTTATGTTTATGAATGAATGCTGGATAAGAAGTGTTTATTTACTCAGGAGAGTTCAGATCAACATCATTCAGTTGTTCCTTACACAACAGTAGAGTAAGAGTTAAATAGTGCAGTGGCTTCTTGCGGTGAATTTAGTGGCGAGTCAAAAAGGTAATTATTGCAAAGTCCGGCTCTAAGTATTGTTTTTAAGGTGTACACGTTCTTCAGAAAGTTAGGCAATGAGGAATATAGAAATCAGATCGATTTCAAAAATGCTCAACGGCTTACTGCTGAAGCGTGTGGTGTAGGTAAAACAAGCGTGTCCCGCATTTGGATTAGAAAGCAGGTAATTCATAAACTATAATTATAGTTATTGTATTTAAGAATAAACACAATTTGCGAAAATGCTTTTTCTAATTTTGATTTTGGCAACTGCATCATTGTAAAAGTTTGTAAAATATAATTCGTTTACCCTTACATCTAGTGCCAAGCAGACCTGCATGTTGTATGAGTGTGCGAGAGAGGGAAATATAAAAGGAGTTTGGTAACCAAGCTGGCAACGCTGAGTGTGATACAGCATCTGATTAGCTGGACTCTAGAACCCTTCCCATTTGAAAAACATAGTAGTGTTAACATAAGGAATGCGATGATAATTAGATTTTACACTAAGCTGTATGGAGTTCTCAGACAAATAAATCACCTTGGGACCTACGGAAAGATCTAATGAAGTGCGAGAACTACAGAGAACTACAGACAACAGGTAGACAAACCACAAAGACGCCCGCCTCGGTAGCGTAGATGGTAGCATGTCTGCCTCATGTTCAAGAGGTCCCGAGTTCGAACCTCGGTCAGGGTGAGTTACCTAGATACGGTTTTTCTGGGGTTTTCCCTTATCCTTCCAGAGGAATGTCTGGTAACTCTAAGCTCAATGGACCCTGGACTCATTTGGGCATCATTTCACCCATTTCATTCACCGTCCGATATAACTTAACGTTGGGGCGGACGTAAATGAAAAAAAAAAACAGAGACGCGCAAGTCTCTGACTCTCCCCGATCGAAGATCCGACATTCTACCAGAGCTATCCAGAGAAGGCAATGAATGACCCATTGAAACTGGCAGCCCTCTGAAGTCCACTGTGAATTTCCTTTCCGTGGAGCAAATTACCGGGTCCTCCGTCCGATACGGCCTCACCTCGCGAAACTTGATAGGTTTGAAGGAAACTGAATTAAGGGGAAATGAGAAAAAATGAAATTATGGTATAGAAGAAAACAGGGAAGTACTTAGCTACCAATCAGAGAAAGCCACAAAAAGAAACAAGGTCGGCGTATATGGTAAACGGGAAGTGAAACCAGGACTACTTTAACGTAGAATTAACACTCGCGTTCCAGGCATACAAAATTACTGCAACCTTCTCGTTTTTAACTTAATTATTTCTCATAATCTTACAAACTCTACTTATTGCACATGAAATTCGGAATTAATATCCGGATAACAAACAAATATTCTTCCTGACGAGGAACACAGATTCAGCTGTAAAAGTGGAGCCACTCCATTTAATAGGGAACATACTTTTCCGCCCTCTATTGTCATTAGCACAGTTTTGAGAGATAGGGCCCATAACAAAGTTTGATACGCAAATTTGATATAAATTTCAGTTCATGGTGAAGGGAAATAACAAAAATGCTTTGTGCAAAAAATGGCACATTCTTGAAAGATTTTCACAATTGATTATTTCAGTGTCTTGTGATGTTGCAAAAGGTGATAATTACTTTATCACAATGGAATTTCCTTACTGTCGAATGTAAATTCAGGTAAAACCTAGGTTCATGACGAATGCCATTTCTCACACAAGCAGATTACAGATATATCAGCAGAAAAATAAAAATTAGAAAATGTTAGTATGGATGTACAACAACCATCAGGTTGTTATACATTGGGAAAAAACAGAAATGGAAGAAACAGCCCAAGCCAAGCAAAAATATTATAATTTAAAAGCAAAACCCAAAGAAAAACTAGCAGAAAGCCGTCTTATTTTTTCAACTGCGTTTGTGCTATATGTACTAGCAAGAACAGCTGGGAAAAAGCCTTAAATATAATTAGGCACAGCTGCAAATAGGCCGAGAGAGAACGCAAAGATCACTCCAGTCATGCAAAATGGAGAGTGCATGCCAATGTCCAAGTTCATAGTACAACTGGTACAACTGGTACAATTATTACATTACGATTAATTTTATTGAATTGAGAATTCATATATTTATATTTATTGTGTGCTGCCTACAAAATATATGCCAAAATAATAAGTACTGGGTGAAACAAAATAACAGATGCAATACTCCAAGAAGAACTGGTTTTACAAAAGGAAGAAGCACCATTGACAATGTTTTTACTCTTAAACAAAAATAGAAAAACGACGAGAACAAAATATAGAGACGCAATTACTATTTATTGACTATTATAAAGGTTTTGACAAATTATAACGAATGATACTGTGGAAAATTTTAAATAATAGAGGCATACCTTTACAACTAATTGAAGTTATATAAAGTATGAACATTGCCACAAAAATAAAAATAAATAAAAGAAAACCAGTAATAGTTAATGGCAGCGTAAGACAATGTTGTCCTTTATCAACCGTACATTTTAACTTGTATGTTGACGAAACAGTAAGGATTTGGTCGAATAAAGTCAATGGAGGCATCAATATATCAGGAGCTAAATTGAAAACTATGTTCTATGCAGATGATCAAATAATAATGACCACAAATGAAGATGACCTGCAGAAAATGCTGTATAGTCTAGATAAACTTACTGCAGAATGTGGAATGAAAATATCAGCAAATAAATCCAAAACCATGGCATTTAAAGGAATTCATCCAGAAAGATAAAAGATAGTTTTAGATAAACACAACAACTGAGCAGAAATCACACTTAAAGTATTTAGGATGGAATGTCTCGTACCAAGGGGAAGCTGATATACTAGAGAAAATAAATAAATTTAACTATATAACAGGCACAATAAAAATAATATTAAAAATAAAGCAAGAAAAGACTCTATAATAAAACTATACAAAACAGTGGCAATACCAACTTTGAAGACCGAAGAAAAGATGGGCAGACCAATTTGGAGCCGGAACGGGTTAAACAATCCAAAGCCGTGAGGTCGAAGAAGAAGAACAATATATTTGTTTTAATTGTATTTTTATGACCTTGCTTGATTACAGTCTTTAAATCAAGTAAAACTACCTGTTATCCGTAATCTTTTCTTTTTTTCAGATTTGTTTCATTCCCATTACTCCATATTCAGAATTGAAGGGGAGCAGTCAACATGATGCTGAGTGTATTGCTTAGTTAGTGAATGAAATCTGCCGTGGCATCAAGCGTGATGTCTATCAGTATGATGGGAGACTATACACTTTTGAAGGCATCATGAAACAAGGTCAGCATGAACAAGATCACGATTAAGATCAAGTATTGAAAGATAGAGTCAGACTGAAAAATTACTTTAGCCTACACACGGCCAGTGTGAAAGAACAATTAATTTCCATTAATTGTACCTAATAGTGGTTAACTATAAAGGCCGGGCTTTAAAGAACTTAAAGTTTTAAGTCGCCATTAAGGTAGTTGTCTCGTGTGTTTATGAGAACTCTTAAGTGGTTTACCGGGAGAAACACGAGTCAGTTGGAGAATTTAAGGTCATGTTGGCACGTTGGCTATAGTAGCTCAATGGTTAGAGCGGCTGAACGGAAACCAGGAGATCCGTGGTTCAAATTCCGGCTATGGCATTGCATTTTTCAGTCTCACTCTATCTTTCCTTACAAGATCAGCAAATACGTAAACTTTAAAATTGGTTTTTGTCACAAATAATATGCTTTTATGACAAAGGTTGTATATTTATACAGAATAGCAGGGTAGGAAGAGATATTACCAAGTTTATACATTCCCACGTTAAAGTCCTTGATTAGCCAGAAAACAGTCCTGACTTGAATCCCTGGGCTATCAGGGAAAGAGATAAACATAGATTTTAGTGCTATTAAATACTACAAACCCCCTGCTACAGTTATAATTAAAGCTGTACGATTTTTCAAAGCATAGCATATTGTGATTTAAGTAACTGCTTCTAAACCTAGATTTTTATATGACCGTACACGATTTTTTTTTTTTCATTTTTGCCAAAGTAAGGGTGTACTTGACCCCAGTATCTTGAAATACTAGATTAGTTATTGAGTAACAGAAAAAGATGAATATATATCGGTATATGAATTAAGCTCTTCATACACAGCACAAAACGTGAAATAACGTGCTATTTTGGAATTTTAATGTCTAAGCTGTGTTTCCTCTGTCTCCCACCCTCATGATATTTTCCAAAACTTTAAGAAAAATACTGAAGCCTCATTTATAACGTCTATTTTTAGAAAAATAACAGAGCAATTAGAGATTAAACTCGGCAATTTATTAATGTAGTTTTAAGAGCTTAATTATTACATATTACAAGCTTTCTGGTACGTAAAGTGTGTTTCAGTAAATGTTCTGAGGTTTTTAACAATTTTTTCTGATTTTAATGCATAAATATTTAAATTTCTAGCTCTTAAAATTACGTTTCCTACGTTTCACACCTATTTACACAGTAAGAAATATATATATATATATATATATATCTTGAACATTATGGAATTGCATATGAGTCAGAAGTCATCATTTAGAAGTAATTTTGTACGCTATTGTAAAACTGATAAACAGTAAGGCTTTGGAAAATCGAATTTAAAAGAAATATATGCCCCTATAAAGCGCAATTCATTCCAAAAATGTTTGTGTTACGAGGCACTTCCTAAATACCGTAATTTAATATAATTATTTCAGGATTGTTCAAATACTTGTCATATTAACTTTCCATCTCCTCTCAGTTGTTTCTTGTCATGGAAGAGAAGGAAATTTCAAGGGAAACCTATAGAGACAAGATCAAAAACAGTTTTGTGGAGTATTCTGCATCCTCTTGGACCTAAATCCCCATATACAGAATACATGTGTGCCTCTGCAATCGTTTCACTCGATTAACGCAAAATATAACGTAACATTAGGAATTATCACTTTTGCAATAATAGGTCACACACCGGTAATAAAAATAAACAACAGTGTGTAGAGAAATTTCGGCAAATTAGCATATCAGTGTTAAATTGATTGGGTACTAATTGGAGCTATGAGTTCCCTTATCCTAAGGCGAATAGTTGTAGGAAATGGATTTTGGTGGTTGTTGGCTACTCAGTCGTATTAATAACACTTAGTTTGTTGCAGAATTATTTGGGTTAATTCCTACTAAGTTTGCTTATCGACTTGGATCTGTGGCCACCTGTTAGTACAATTCCTAACATAAATTAAATTTTATTTGAAATCCTGGATTTTGTTTGTTTGTAATTTACGTCCTCCAACGTCAAATCATATCGGACGATGAATGAAATGGGTGACATGATGCTCAAATGAACCTGGGGTCCATAGAGCTTAGAGTTACCCGACATTCGTCCTTAAGGATAAGGGAAAACCCCGGAAAAACCTTAACCAGGTAACTCACCCTGACCGAGATTCCAACTCGGGACCTCTTGAACGTGAGGCAGACATGCTACCACCACGCTACCGAGGCGGGAAAAACCCTGGATTACTTGTTTAAAGTTACTTCCGCGCTGTTTCTATTTCTTCTTTATACGGCGATTACCTTGTTCTAATAAACTTCTAATGCTGCTTCCACTTACGCTGGTTGCGCTATTCTTAACTTCCCTACATTTCAGGCTTATAAGTCTTCGCTTCTCTTCTTAACGCGTATAAACACGTCGTTCCTGTCGTAGTATCTCCTTTTAAGTAAATTTTTCTTAATTCGCGATTCAGTTCTAACCTTATTCTGACCCCCTCTCTAAGTTTATCACATGAACAAACTAGCTCATTGTTCTCAAATGGTACATTATTATTGGTTTCTCATTTATTTCTAATTTTCGCGTTGGTTTGCAAAACTCATCTAACTCATTGACGTTCAGCACACCCTGAGGTGGGGAACGCCTCCTCTGAAATGTTTGTAATGGTATACATCGTTATCAAATCAGCGAAGTAAATCTCTTTAGCGTTCATGCTAAACTGCATTTTGAAAGCCCTTTGTCCCAAAACATTCCTGGCCGAAAGTATACTATAGTTCTAATACATTGAACTTTTACTAGCACAAAGAAGATAACGGTCCTTCCTTCCTGTCTCTCCGACGTGTACAGATTTATACAAGAGTATCTTCTCTTTCTTGCCTGTATACTGGTATATATTTTGTATTAAATTATATTCTTCCCTTCTTATTCTGTAAGTCAACTGCTATTTTAATCATTACTCTGTCCATTGTAATTTCAAATTATAACAAGATATTTCATAAGTTTAGCAAACCCCTTTTTATTAATTTATCTTCTTTTTTAATTACCTTGAATTCGATTAATTCGCCGCCTCCTAATCGCAGCCTGATACTGCGGTTACAAAAGTCATTTAAAGGTAGCAAATCACATTTATACCTTACTAATAAATTTAGTTTTTAATATTTCTTTAATAGCCTAAAAAAGACAAACTATGTTTATAAATCCTAAAATCCGAGCCATAATGATCAAAATATATTTAAGCACTGCATTGTTGAGATGGGAGACACCTGCAGATTTCACCAGCGAAAATCAAAAGGTCTGAAATCATCTGGTATAAAGGTTCAACGTAGTATTGTTTTATTTTTTCGATAATTTAAAATAAATTATAGCGAACTTCGTGCGTAAAACGGAATCAGCATGAAATATCTGCATGGTGATGAAAAAGTCTGGTTTTATTAGAATATTTTGACTTGGGGACGGGAATAAGATAATATGCGCAAAACACGTGCAGTGATATAAAAGCGTAATCGTCGATTCTGCCAGTCCATAAGGAAGACAGATGGAGATATTCCTCTCTTGGCAAGCACCGCGCTCATGTACGGCGTACTGCGCCGATGAATCACCCCAAGTCCATAATGTTATATAAATCGTAATTGCCGCAGTTTCTACGCATACATCAAAACGCGATTATTTACTACATAATTAAGTTGAAATATTGCAAATGTCCTTAAAGTAAATAATGCATAAAGCGTACAGCATGACAGAGTTTATGATCATTACCGTGTTACTCATATTTATTACGTAATTAAACCATTGCAACTGCTTCGAAAATGAACTGAGGGTACGCTCCCAAAATGATAAAAATAGTAGAGAAAATTAAATTTTCTCTTTTAAACTTTTCCTGGTGGGCATCGCAAAAACGTGACAAAATCATTTTAAGCTATCTTACCACCGTAGAGATCACCAAGCCCCAATTTTGATACAGTTTATGGAGTAATGCTTAATTCTAAATTTAGAGGTATTATTCATGGAACTATTATTGTTCAAATCTTCAACATATAATAGGATTCCAGCTTCAACAATAACCTAGTTTAAAGGAGTGCGTTCAACAGAAGTAAGAAAAATACGATTACTAGGGCTCGTGTTTAAAGGTATTAACCTTATTTTACCTAAAACAGGAAAGAAAAGAAAAACCTAAATGAGGGCTTAACACTTAAGATAACCTAAAGAGCTGATTTCGCGTTTTAAAGTAAATAATGTCGTTTTCCGATTCTAAAAGATAATTTGGAATCTGTTACTCGAAGTTAAATTAACAAAACAAGAAAAATGAACGCTTAAATGACATTCATCTCAAAAAGGAGAAAAATGTACGGATAAATCAGTCCGACCGAGCTTCGAATTTTGCTCCTCCGAAATATCAGACAGAAGCACACAATGGAACACGAGGAAACATGTGTAACGGTTTCCTGGAGTACTTCTTTCCAGCTGTGAAATAGAAGGTACCCCCAGAAAGTAAAATCTGTTTGGTATTAAATCTTAAGCTTTGCTTTAAGGAAATGACCAGAACTGCAATTTTATCTGCATAAACGATATTAAAAACGTATCTTCAAATTTTTAGAGCAAATTTTACAGATTATTTAGTAAAAAATTCTTAATGCTTATATTAGTGACGTCTACAATCACTTACATTATTTCGGTGTTGTATTTAGCGGCATGTGAAGTTATTCGACACACACAAGGAATTTTGGACGGAATACACAAACATTCGTTAGCCGTTGTGAACTATACATTGAAAACGCAGGTAACCATTTAGAAAAGTTCCTATATACCGAAAAGAGTTGAATTTCCTCTTTTCTCTGAAGATGAACAAGAAGATCCGTGGTTCAAATCCCAGCTTTGGCATTGAATTTTTCAGTCTGGCTCTACCCTTTCATAGTGTGTCCTACACAGGACTATTGTAACAGAACAATTAATTTCCATTCATTGACCTAATAGTGGTCCGAGCTATAAAGCCCGGGCCTTAAAGTATTTACAGCATAGTAAGTCGCCGTTAAGGTAGATGTCTCATGTGTTTATGAGAACTCCTAGTGGTTCAGCGGGAAAGACACGAGTCAGTTGGAAAATGTAATGTCATATCGGCACGTTGGTCATAGTAGCTCAATGGTTAGAGTGGCTGGACGGAGACTAGAACATCCGTGGTTCAAATCCCGACTGTGGCATTGAATTTTTCAGTCTCCCTCTACGTTTCCAGTTAAACTACAACCAATATTTAGATGTACTATAACAAGGCAGAGCGAGGAAGCGTATTAGAAGTAATGCGGAAAACGCAGTTGTTTACGCGAACCCATCGCACATTCACGGCAGTACATGAATGTGTGCAAATGTAATCATGTCTTCTGGACAGCAACATGTCATACATTGGCAGGTGCGAGGAACCATTATAACGTGATTGAATATTCTGAAAAGGGAAAAGAAAAGAAAGAAAATATCCTTGTGTCAAGCACAATGCGGTGGGGTGCAATGGTAATTTACACTTGCATTATCATAATGATAATCATAATCCTCCTCTTCCCCCTCCTCCTCCTCCTGCTCCTAATCAAAAGGATAATTACAATAACAATGATGATAATGATAATGATGTTAAGGATGATAATGATGATAATAACGATGACAATGATGATAATAACGATGACAATGATGATGATAATAACGATGAAAATGATGATGATAGTAACGATGACAATAATGATAGTAGTAATGATAATAATGATAATGATAATGATAGTAGTAATGATAATAATGATAATGATAATGATAATAGTAATGATAATAATAATGATAATAAATCGGCCAAGAACTTTATTTGTGTTTCGTCACTATATCCCAGGCTACTAATATGTCGCTCTTGTAGTACACAAGATAACAAGTGAATACAGCGCTCGTCAATGATCAATACGCCTGAACGCTCTTCATGCAGTCATAGGTCGGATGTAATCATATTAATCATTCAGATTTAATCGTAGTCGTTCGAGGCCAGACATAGGTTAGTGGAGTTACCATTTGATTCGTGACGAAGAATTTATAAACATTCCTGATGCAAACCGCCCTAAAATCATCTATACTAGCGAGTTAAATGTTGCGTATTTTTACGGATATGCCACTGTTATTAAGATGTATTGTCTGTATAATTATTTTATTTGTAATTTAGTACATAATTTTGTTGTCCAGCAGATATGATTACATCTGCCGAAAGTGTGCATACATAAACTGTAGTGTATGCGCGATATGCTCGTGTAAACAACTCCAAAATGTGTTAATATTGTTTTTCTATGCCATATTATGTTGGATTTCTAGGAGCGTGAGTTTTAAGACACTTTTTTGTTAAATTATTTGTGAAAAACAACACAAAAATCCTTTGATTTCTATATATGTTGCATTGTGAAAATGTTCTTACAAAAAAAAAAGGTTGAACTGTAATTATGAGCAAAAACTATGCACTCTAAGCTGCATGGTTAATTTGAGGTTATATCAGTGGAGCTCTTTCTTTCTCTCTCTCTCTCTCTCTCTCTCTCTCTCATCTCCTCTCTCTCTCTCTCTCCTCTCTCTCTCTCTCTCCTCTCTCTCTCTCTCTCTCTCTCTCTCTCTCTCTCTCTCTCTCTCTTCTCTCTCTCTCTCTCTCTCTCTCTCTCTCTCTCTCTCTCTCTCTCTCTCTCTCTCTCTCTCTCTCTCTCTCTCTCTCTCTCTCCTCTCTCTCTCTCTCTCTCTCTCTCTCTCTCTCTCTCTCTCTCTCTCTCTCTCTCTCTCTCTGAATATCTCTGAATTTTAGTGCTGAACATGATATTATTTCAAAGGAGGATGCGAACATATGTGAATTCTTCAACTTAAGTCCATCTTGTTCTAAAATAGGGCTCCGTGACCTCACATCTTTCCTGCCTCCCTCTTTTATATCAATCAGAATGACAAAAGAGTGTCGTTTCTACCCTCAGCCTTTGCCTAACCCTCTACTAATTCACTCCTTGCTAGCTCTGTCTTTTACATAGACCCTCCAAATCCGTTCATTACACTCCCATTGTGCCCCATATTTACACAAGGGAAGAAAATAGTTGTGGGTGTGATAAGCCGGCAAAATAGAGTCTTAATACATTGGACAAATGTATGCAATGAAGGCTGGCTTTCCCATAGCCTTTGTCTCTGCATTGCTTGCCGAGAATCCCAACTTTGGTTACCAAAAGTCCAATTATTTCCCTTTCTCTGCTTCACTCAGACAAATAATGGAAATGTATACATGAAGGCTTTTCCCTCAGTAGCAGTCGTAATACTAAGACGGGAATATGAAGGGGAACAAAGGTTATTCACACAAAAATACGTTTCAGCTAAATGCATTCTTCATTGCCTTGACGTGCTGTAGGAGGGCAATGCAGAACGCGTGGAAAATGCTTTCCACATGCTGGCTCACAGAGCTAAATTAAGATCTATAGCGTTTGTCTTTCTTGTGTACGTAGAATATACCTGTGCTTATAATTTGCTGCCCAATGTTTAAAGAAATGATGTTCTTTTCCACAAATCTTAAATGCGTTTTATGGAACCTAAATGACTTTGCCACTAAAACAGAGCAAATATGTTACATTCACATGGCTTTCCCGATCTATTCTGCTCCAAACTACTCTTAAAAACCGTATTGTTCCAACAATTTCATGGTAGTCCAAGTAGAATGGTACAAGTAGGATTAGTAAGCAGATGAACTACTGTGAGATTATTTAGAATTACTCAAATATATACCTGTTTTATGTTCTTGTTTGAAAAATCTGAATAAAGAAATTTAAATCGTCTCATAAGCAAAACTTAAAAAAAACTGTTTCATTAAGTACATGACTTCATACCGAAATTTAGGGATGCGATGTATAAAGAATCGTAATGGATTTAAGAGTAATGTATATTTGTGTAGAGTGTGAGTGAGTGAGTGTGTGGTGTTTTAGGGCCCGTCGACAACAAGGTCATTTGGGCCCGTATATTTGTGTAGAACGCGTGCAGGTGCAGTTGGGTTGAATAGCAACGAAGTTGGTTGAGTTGTTTAACAAAAGACACAGGAGAAAAAGGGTTTTCTTAGTAAGAATCCTGAGTGGATAACACTTGACTCTGTAATGGTATTCTTCGGACCCCTAACAATGACATGGGCAAAATTGTCACAAATGGAATCTTTGTGTGTATAAATGGCTTCGAGAAAGTAAAAGCTACACCCTTACGCGCAGCTGGGAGGACATTTCGTGGATTGGAGCCGATTAGGACAGTCTTCTTCTTTTGGCTTGGTCAAAGGAGACCAGTAGTGATGAGAGAAGATATTTGTCGGTTCATATGTACGTGAAGAATGAATTAAGTTTTATCGATTAATAAACATTTCATAAACAGTAACTCTAAACAGTGATATTGGTAACCCTTGGTCGGCAACTTCAGGTTTGATGCTCTGATAAAAGAAGCAGTCATTAAACCAGTTTGAAACGGGCATTCCAGGGTCATTAAACCATCCTTTTCATAAATTTCCACGCATACCCGGAGATAAACCTCATTGCTTTACCCTGAGCTAAACATTATTGAATCAAGCTGTGTCCCCAACGTGGAACTTTGCTCGCCAATATAATTGCTTGAGACTTCAGATTAAACAACATGAACATCGAATAAGGAAGGCTTCGTAGCTATACCAATAACTTGACTGTTGTGTTACATATAAATGTGAGCAGCTGGCATGTTTAAATTGTAAGATTAGCCACTCAGACTGTTCGAGGTTCACCATTTCCTCCAAAGCGCCTTTCGGACTTTGTCCAAACCATCTCCAGTGGGTTCTGCTCCAGCTAATGCCTGAGGACGTCCGTCTGACTCCAAGAAAGTTAAGGTTCCTCCCATTGAAGATCACCTGATTTTTAATGCCAGCTTTTGGAACTGGAAGATTGGGACTGGACACAGATGATTGGTGGTCTCCTGTGATATTACCAGGTTGGAGTGCTTTGTCTCTGGATGTGTAGAAGTTAAACTGTTGGATGTTTGTTCTGGCAAATATACTTCGTCTTCTAACTCAGTTTCTGGAACAATATCCTGATTACCACCAGTCTTTTGAAGTAGTTGTACTTTCTCTTCCATCTGCCTCCTGTGTAACCTAGATTTGTTGAAATCTGGGTTAAATTTAAATTGATCTATGTTATTCATAGTAGTGGGTTGAGCTATATCGGTGTTGGCTTGATTGACTTGTTTAATAAATTGTAGAACACTATTAAGTGCTGGTATATCAAAATTCAAAATATTTTCTTTTTCACTATTTAGAGTATAATTTTTTTCCCAAATATCCAGTTCATTAACAGCTTGTACATATTCTAATAAGTTGTATACATTGACCAATTTTATGGTTGCATTTCCAGAAGTGATTGGCAACTGCTGATTTATGTATTTGTTTAAGTTTTATGTTTCTCAAGTATTCCATTTGACGAGTTTTAAGACTTCTCTTAGTTCTTCCAATATAGAATGATTCACAGTTGTTTCACGGTATTTTGGATAATCCAGATGGTGTTGCTTAAATGTTTCTTAAGTAAATTCTTTAGAGAGAGAGAAGTTATTTTTGGAGCCAATTTTATATCATAATTTTGAAAGATTCTTTTAAATTTGTTGAAGGCCCAAAGGATGATAAGCAAACTTCTTATATATAACTGTGGTTTCTGGTTTCTTTAAAGTAGTAATTGTTTTGATGTGACTTCTATACATATGTTCATTAATAATTTTAAGTATGGTTGATTTCTTGAAACCATTGATTGATTTCAGCAAAATGTAAAATGTGTTGGTATTCCAGTTGATATTCAGACTCAAGCATTGGAAAATTTATAAGTCTATGAATTAAGGAATGAAATATTGCTAATTGATGCGACATTGGATTTCAGTTGCTTGCTTTGATATAGTTATCTACATGTCTATTTTGCTATGGATACCATAGACGGTGTGTACTTAAGACGAAGAAGGGAAACTGGACTATTTAATTTCCATTTTGGTACATGAATTCATAGCTGCTGCTCTCCATCAACAAGCAAGCCTTTTCACACTACCCATTTGTTATTTCTTTCCTCAAGAATGTAAACATGCAATACATAAATCTATTCTAATTTATCAGCGGAATAGTAAATTTCAAATCTGAGAGGTTACACATATTTGAAAATCCAATAATATAAAATGTTTATGTAATACGGAATTTAAATGGAAGAAAATTATTAAATACCACTCAACTAGCACGAAAATTATAAAGTGGGAAAACGGGAAAAACATAAACATAGGAATGGCGTAAATCATATTTGAATTTTTTACTGCTTTGAAAGGTAATTTTATCTATTTCTGCCCATGTAAAGCTTAATGTCTGTAAATGCCTTGCATTATATTACAACAATGTAAAATAAAGTATGCCTGTGGCCAGCATTTTCTGAGACGTTTACACCTTATTTTCACTCCCTATTATAAAAGTTCCATTATTATGTATTTTTCCTAACCTTTGACAACCTATTACTTGTTCCAAGAAGATTGTTTTATCACATATTCATGATTTTTATTATTATGAGTCATGATCATAGAAAGTTGGCTGGCTCTGTGAATGTTAGAAGAGTTTTATGGACCAAACATTGTCATTCAAGACTTTTGTTAAACTTCAAGCCAGCGACGCTACTGAAGCAACCACCCCCTCCTTAGTCCCTCCTGTAACTGAAAGCGGGCGTGAATGTCGAGAGTGTGGGATACTGTAGACTTGATAGTCTCTCTTAATTATCCACATCCATCGAAAGCTAATGTTTGGTACAAATGGCGCTACAGGCTTAAATGGCTGCTTGTTGACATTCACTGAAAATTTGTTTGGACATGCCAAAAACATTGGCTGGATTAAAAACTGTAACAGTATTTTTGGGTTATGTTTGGAGGAGGTATGAAAAGTTTATAGATTTATACAAAAATGATATGTAAATATATTTGGTAATTTGAAATAAGTAAAATTATATGTAATTTCGTGATTAGCCGTGGTAGTAATTGTATGACGTAATGTTGTGACGTGGAATCAAATCGGCCAATCACAAAATTAAGATAGGAGTAACGATAGTTACGAAAAATCAGTAATATTGGTATAGAGAGATGTTTTGTTATGGTGAGTGTGATGAATAGTGGTGCAAGATCAAGAACATTTAAATAATAGTTTTAATCTGTTTAAATACAACAAAGGAAGAATTTATCGATATGTTGGATGTGACTGGGAAAGGAAGCTCAAGTAAAATGTAATCTAAATAATACAATTAAATAGTTACAAAAACTTACTTCTCCGAAACTTTATTCATAACCACAGCTTAAAACCAAGAACCTCATGACTGTTAGTTAACTAAGTACAATCATCAAGAAACAAATCAAAATACAACGAATCTGTTATATCTGGCTTCCCGACGTGGATCTTCGAAAAGTCAACGTGCATCCCATTTCAAATATACAAATCCCCTACCAAATTGCGCCCGAACGTGTGGATTAAGATGGAGAGAAATTAACGACGAGTAGTCCCAAAACAAAGCAAAATGTAATTGTGCAAGAAACTGGTAACGTATTTTGGACAGATGGCTTAGTCATATATTGCAAAGTCTTTGAAATGATGTTCAAGTTGCTCAAAAGTGTCCCATTACTAAACATGTACCAACTTTAAAACGTAAATGTTTAATGTATCGAAATACAAAAACATATCTCTACGTATGCAATTTTTCCACTTGATCTCTGTAAGGTGTTGCTGGCGGTATTCTTTTTTGGAAGAAGCAGAAAACCACTTTGATGAACTTTTTGAAAACGTACACCAAAGAACAAGTCTCAAATAAAATCACGTTTTGTGAAAACTATGTGGGTGTTTGTTACATAATACAAAGAAAGAAACCAGTGAGGAGAAAATATGAATTTAATCTGAAAAAAGTACAAATCATTGAGGTTGATTCATTGAGAATATTGAGATTGGCACAATGGATTACGATCAATCCTCTAAAATTTATATTATTACGTTTGGAAATTAGATAAAAAAGATGCGTATCAGCATTGTTCATTAAAAATAGGGATTCCACAGAAATTTCATATCAATAGGTAAACATTTAGTTTAAGTATTCAATATACGAAGTGTATACGTAAAATAAGGTTTCCAAAGCACTAGAGCCGTGAGGAACGCCATTACGCGAGATCCGGTAGTACCGCCGTGTAACTTGGTTTCACCCCTTTCAAATCTCCACCACAATGAACCCGTTTCAACCATTAGTCTTGGCTGGGCAGTCATTTGCGATGCAGCTTCCTATCACTTCCACCGCCAGGTACGAGTTGGGTGAAGTGATCTGTTTTTGAGTGCCAAGGGCACTACCCTCACTGAAGTTCATCGTCAGTGATGCGAAGTCTATGGGCCACCGTGTATGGACGTCAAAAAGAAGCGAAAGTGGGCCAGAGAGTACACAGACGGATGTATAGACGTCCATGACGAAGAGCGTTCTGTTCGGCCCTCGGTTTCAGTCGAAACAATTGCAAAAGTGGAGCAAGAAATGCTTAAAGATCGGCGTGTGACAGCTCGCGCGCTGTGCTATTTTATCCCTAAAGTCAGTAAGAGTACGATTGACAAGATTTGGACCGAACATTCGCTTTATCGCCAGGTGTGTGCGAGGTGGGTCCCCATACTGCACGTGCAGCGGCTGATCTCCTGGCCAAGTTCGGATGAGACATCCTCACCCATCCCCCCCTACAGTCCAGGCTTAGCACCTAGTGATTATCATCTGTTTCCTGCGTTGAAGTCACACCTGGGTGGAACACATTTCCAGACTGACGATTTAAAAAACGAGGTTGAGCGCTACCGGCGTAACTTGGCGGGAGAAGGCTATGACAAGGGTATACAAAAACTGCGACAGCGCATGCAAAAGTGCATCGATCGCAATGGTGATTGTGTTGCAAAATAGCTGTAAGTTCCGCCTTTCCATCAATGTAACATTCATTGAGAGTAAACATACTTTTTATATTGAATAAAATTGGAGACCTTATTTTAAGGACAAGCCTCGTATTAATTAAGGGCATGTGATTTTCTCGTAATCTGAGGTACTTTATTCAATAGTAAAATGTCTCCGAATTGCAAAGAATAAAGTAATTTAATGCTAAAAATCTTGGTTAATGTAAAACACGAAAAACTGATTAAAGTTAGGACCTTCTAGGTATGATTAGTGGAAGATAAATGCCATGATTTGCCTCAGTTCTCTTTTTACGCTGGACACTATCCTATCCTTGATTCACGGTGATATGCACTACCAAATACAAATGCTTATAAAAATGTTCCATAGCTTCCTTTATACCACTGCACAACAGTGGCATTCCTAAACGCTGAACATGGATAAAATGTCATAGACGGAATAAATTACAGATTAAAATTACCTTACAGATTCTGTGTTGGCAACACATTACAATCTCATTATCAACAAACAAATATTTTGAAGATGTTTCTCCTTCTTTTCCTAAAATGAGTGGAATTCCGGGAATATTGTCGTTAAGGGCTGAGATTCCTGGCTCCTGCTGCTTTCTGTTGTTCTCAGCTGATAGACCTTCTTCGCGAATGCAGATGTAGGAAACTTAAAAAATGACTGAAACAACAGAAGAGAGAAAAGGTGAATATAAACAGTGTCTAAGAGAACAAGGATACTCTGAACTAAAAAAGAAAGGAAATGCTGCTAAGGCAGAAAAAGGTCGGAATAAAAGAGGAAAGGAATTAAGGCAAAGAACGCTGCGGAAACAGACACAGTGAATCAGAAAGAAAAAAAATACATAGAATGCAGGAAGAAAGGGATGCTCTTGCTATTAAGACACCTGCAACAGCATTTAGATGTCAGTATTTTGGGAAGTGCAGAAAACATTCTGCAAGGGCCCTTCCCAAGTCTCCACGGAAGCGGTTATCATTAATTGCTAATTACAAGAGAAGGATTAGCTGCTGGTACACAAGGAGAAACAGCATCAACTCCTTAGAGAATAATTCAATATTATATCAGGCTCAAGATAGAAATGAACTCAGGGGTCCGCATTGAAAGGAGAATTCAAAGACCTCTGCGGAATTAGTAGTACTATAAAAGAGATATGCATTATTTAAACAGAATAACGAAGATGTTTGCGTCTGTTTCTCAAAGTTTACGAATTTACTTCCTGTTAATGTATATCTCAAAGCTCAGATTCCGCAGAATGTACCCACATGCTTTTGTATACAATTTTTTTTTGATTGCACAGGAAACTAGAACCTGTTAAAACTGAATTTTGTAAATTTATATCTCAAGTGGTTTGTGAAGAATGCCTGCAATCAGGCAGTGAAAAATGCCCCTGCTGAGTGAAATAAAGCTTACAGACGACCAGAATAGCCACTGTACCAGTGGAATCAATGGATGATGTAGAATAGAGGAGCTCAGATTGAAGAGATATAAGGATCTCTCATTGACTGCACTGCAGAATTCCACATGAAGTTGGTATACTCTCTAAATCGTTGCCTTATATTCAAGCTTGATCCGGGCTGTCACTGGCGGGTGGACGAACGGGCGGGCGGCACTGCTTACCGGCATCAAATCAGTTCTCTTCCACTTCATGTTTCACCTGATAACTACCAGTTGCGCGAGTTGGTGCACTGTAGGAACACGTGTTCCAATGTTGAAGTGTCTTAGGGATGTAATAATGCCAAAAAATGACTATACTTTACAACACAGAATCTTCAGGTATGATTCGTAAGCGAGAACAAACTTTTGTAGACAAGTGACACAGCTATTTGTACACAAATTTCCTGGTGTCCGTTCACCCCACAGAGAAAAGATAATCGTGTGAAAAACTTTAGAGTAATGGGTTCTGTTCTGGATAGGAAACCTGAAAGTAAAGTGCCGTGTTCTTACAGGGGATGAACTTGAAATAGGACAAAATTTACAACGAAGTTCAAGAAAATCTCTAAGCAGGATAGCACAGGAATCGGGGGTTTCAGAACTTTCGGCTGGGAAAGCCATTAAAACTCTATACGAGTACTATAGTTCAGGAATTATAGCCACGCGATAAAGTCAGTAGAGTAGATTTCCGCAGTTGGATGTTAAATAAAGCTAATGGTCGCACAAATGACTTACATTTAATTTTCTTTGCAGATGAAACGTGCTGTTTCTTTTGTTCCTTTTCTTAATTTTACGTTAAGTCATATCGCACGATGAGTGGAATGGGTGAAATTATGCTCAAATGAGCCCAGGGTGCTTAGAGCTTAACGTTAGCCGACATTTGTCTTTCAGGATAAGGGAAAACCTCGGAAAACCCTTTTCCAGGTAACCCACCCTGGCCGAGATTCGAACTCGGGACCTCTTGAATGTGAGGCAGACACGCTACCATCTACACTACCGAGGAGGGCCAGAAAACTGCAACATTCATAGAGATTACTGAATTATTTATCAAAAAAGATAGGTAAGAATGGAAGACACGCATAAAATGTAAGAAGATCTGCTGGCAAAGGGAAAGAAAGAAGATATTCCATTGAACAAAAGAGACAGGAATACCTCCAAAAAGATGGACAGAGTGCGGATATTCATCCACTGAGGAAAAAAAAACTTGAACATTGCAAACAAATAGGAATTTGTCCCACTTTAGAAGAATAAGAACACAACTGATACTGGACTGCGGAAAATCCAGACTGGTGTTTGGTGTGCTGTGAATCCATACAGAACTATAGGATCTATATTCTATCAAGAAACAGTTAATGGGTAGCGATACAGGGAGAGCATTATCACACAACTATAAGAATAATTCTGTGACCTTGAATTTAAAGAGACTTGTTGCAGCAAGATTCTGCTACAGCACATGAAACTGATCTCTCGTTGAAATTAATTGAAGAAATTTTGAAGATAGTCATGAGAAAAGGAATGTGGCCAACGCGATTCCCAGATCTTACCGTGCTTATCTGCTTTTTATTTATGGGGGAACTTAAAACAAAGTGTATGTATCAGAACAAACTCACACGTTGGAAGAACTAGAGAACAATATACTAAGAGCAATTGCCGGAATTTCACATGAAGAATTATTGTGAGTTAATGCAAATTTTCTTAAAAGTCGTGAAAGATGTGCGGCGACACAGGACCATCATTTCGAAAATCTCCTGTAACGAATATGTGTGGTTATTGTAATTATATTTTGCATGACCAACCTATGCGCTTGAGTTCAAAGCGCTTGTGAATATTTGACTCCGCGGCAAGCAGCTGCCCGTCCGCCGCTACAATTCTCCGGTGGCAGCCGTAGGAACGTCAAAAATAAAGCACGATATTAAAAACAGCAAACCAATAAACAAATGCCCTAAGTATTTATAGACCTGCGGTATAAACACGTTGAATATCTTCTGACACAAAAAGAACTTGACTCAGCGGTGAGTTGTCTATACGTTTTGATGTCCCACTCGTTTGTACTGTAACAGGGAGATAAGATGAAGTTTACTTTAATGTACTTAGTATATGAATTTCATGGTAGGTAACCAAAAGAGGATACATTTGCTTAAAGTTCCAACTCCCTAGCATTAATATTGACAATTATTGGCAAACAAGTAGGACATATATTTCGTTTTATGCATGTATTACCTCAATTACATTTAATTAAAGTATATGATGCCTTTATGCTTGTGGAATGCAATAAGCATGATTTTATAGATGTCAGTTTGCAACGAAGGGAAGTCGGTCTGTGATGATCACATTTTGGATTTCCTTACTTCTTGATAATTGCAGTACTTTTATTTTAAAAGGTTCTAATTCATTCTGAATACTTACAAATGGATATTATTGAAAATTATTTGCGAAGTAAAGTTTTAGAGATATTTATAATTGACTTGTCTGGCCTTATAGAGAGTTCACAAAAATGCCACTAACGAAATGTTTTAAAAATATCTCGGGAAATTGTATCAAAAGAAGTATTTTTAATTCATCTTAATCATATTTGCCCTGTTGAATGATGTGTTCGAAGCTCATATTTCAAACACGTCACTGGTGTAGGAAGCTGGTTTATTGAAAAAATGTGTAAGACTTGAAGCTTTCACGGAGAACATACTCCGAGAAGACACCTTGGCAAACAGTAAACACAGCAACTCTAGTCACACTGGACAAAAGACCAGCAGACCAGCAGAAGAATCGAGTCGTCCAGGTTAACCTGGACGGAATGGTTTCGACCAGCACCTAGCCGCTTACTGCGGCTTTATCTGGGGGGTGCGAGGTCTGGGGATTAGACAAAAGGCCAATCTCCAAGAAAACACATTAGCGGACAGAAAACATAGCCTAAACAAACCAGCCCAATCACAGATCATCACCCCCTCATTGGCCAGGGCACCACAAGCCCCACCCATCATTTCATCGTATATAGCAAAAAGAATTCAGCCTTGTCCTTCAGTCCCTAGGTACAAATCTGTAACTTTATAACAAACATAAATCTAAACACCTACATGTCACCCTAAAACAACCCAAATTCAATACCTTATATGCGGTAAAACCCTTAACGGGTGGGCACGCAGCGAAAACCTTCTGGCTATATACAACCAGCCAGCACCACAGGGCATGGCATGGCATTTCACCAGATCCTGACAAAGGTCATGGAGTTTGCAATGGCCGAAAGTTCGACGTTTACTAATTTTACACGGCTGATCACCCGCGAAGCCTTCAAAAAATTTAATATGAATAATAAGTGGGACTGATGTAAAATTATCTACTTATATGTAATGGTATTTTATTTTCTTAACGACCGCCGAAGATTATTGTGTGCGTTGTGTTTTGTGTTCTATTAACAGTTATGTATTTTACGTCGATATGACGTCATGCATAATTATATATATATATATATATTTATATTGACTCAGTTAAAGAAACATGATTTAGAAGTTTATTTCATGTGTTAACAAGTATCTAACACACACGTATTGCATTCAGTAGGCCTAGGCAGTAAAATATAACTCTTTAAAAAGATTTGCATTAAAATTAACAATGAGTGCCTATTTGTGCATATTTTCACAATTTTATTGCTTTTATATGCCTGTTGCGAATTTTTAGTGTCTAATATCGAATCTCCAATGATAAAAACCGGTCTATGCTGATAACTGACAAAACAGGGGATTTTATCTAAATATGGGTATGTTGAGGTTTCTAAAAACATGTTTCTGCGGTGAAATTCGAGTGGAATATAATACTTCGTCTTATCTACTATGGGTAGAAAGAATAAAAATTCTTTTTATTGGATTTAGGGTTCCTCAAAACATGTATTTATGATGAAATCTTTGTGTCCAATGACATACTTCCGCTACTCACTATAGCATAATCTTACTTTCATATAACCTTGCCCCGCTGACATGTATCACTCCGCCTGCAACTACCTTCCCCCTCATCCTAATTGGCTAATGCTTTCCCGCCATAGGTCATAGGCGGTGCCTTCCCGTCACATTTAAACCTGCAGCAAACTTAAAAATAATTGCCAGGAAGATAGATAAAATCATACAAATAAGAATATGAAGGCATGCAAAAAATACAACTTTATAATAAAACTGAGCAAGTAGAAACTGAATGAATGAGCAATGAAATTGAAACAAGTTTATAATAAAAGGCCTTCGGCCTTTTCCACTGGGATTTTCAGCACATATACCTTGTGAAAATACTTGTCTTTCAGTCTTAAACGTCGTGTCACGTCATACTTGTGTGTTCTTCATTCACCCAAGTCTGGTATAGGTAGTATATTTTGCGATTTGTATCCCGGTACAATCTGAATATCCTTAAATAACGTCTTCACCACACAGCAATATCGCCCCTGGAGTGGTAAGTTTTCCTGTTGTCTCAATTTCATGTCGCGATATTCCTACGCATCTTAGCACTCACACCTGTAAGTTCAGAGCACAGCTGTTCGACTTCTCTCACTGACAAAGGCGGATTCTTCTCTGTCAGTGCATTAGACATATGTAACGCAATTCTTTTTTCGCCGCTTTGTAAATGTTTTCCTTTGCGATACTTCAGCGAAAAACTGGCGGTAGACTCTGACATTATACATATAATAAGTACACGCGCAATAAACGATCAATAAAATATTTTAGCTCTCTTCCTCGGCACAACACACTTTCGAATGGCGATATATGACTAATCCAGTTCAAAACAAGGTCAGTGATAAAAGTCATATAAACAAATATGTCATCACTACCGCTAAATCACGTGCTATCGTGCCATGTGCTTGAGAGCAAAGGAACCTCCTCTTTACTTCGTTTAAGAATTAACATGCATTTCAGATAAATCAACTCTGTTGCGTAATATATTTAATTAAAACCGTTACGAAAATATAAATTTGGCAATTCTCTTCCAATATAAAAAGATATACCACCATGTTAAATAACGAACTAGTTTTTACCGCACAACAGTCTATACTGCAATAGCAGCCAATGAGAGGTAATAAAGTCACATGACCGTTAAGAGGTACGGGGCAAGCTTATGTGAAACAAGGATTAGGAAGTGCAAAAATGCACCCCGATGTTATTCTAAATGGACTATATGATATGGAATAGCCGAATTATTTTATGGGTGTGAACATTGATTTCGCTGTGTCGACAAAAATACAGCTATTCCCTACAGATTAAACTTTTTCTTTCAGAGGACCTTTTTGTGCAATGTTAACAGCAGCTTCGCTCTTTAAGTTTACAGGATGAGACAGATCCACTTGCAAACTACAAGCACGCTGTCGCTGTCACAACAAACAATCTAATCTGCACACGCATTACAATCTTGCACAACTACCATATGCGCGGTGAGCAGATTTCATCGCAGTATCCTATTTTGATACGTGTTCAGCAACTCTGAATCTTGTTTGCACCAGTAATGAGATTAGTGCGTCACATTCGACGTAAACTATGGTAATGCAATATAATGCTGGAAAATAAAAACACATAACGCACAATATGCAGCCCACGCATCTCTGTTAAAACGCGGCAAACTGAAGTGCTACGTTTTCATTGTACTAATAGTATTACAAACACGTGTTTCCTCAATTACATATTTTGTTAAGATACATTTTATGTCTGTTTCAAAGGCGAAACGTTTTAGTGGTGTGATATAGGTATGTTTACTCTGATTATGGGTTGATTTAGGTATGGAAACCATTTTAATCATTATATTTTTACTTTAGTATAGATTAGATTAGATTGATTTGCGTTCAGCAGGTTCACTTGTAGCCAGAAAAGGCTGTGAACACTGAACATGTCCAGAGGTTCAAAGTTTAATAGCATATATATGTACTTGAATAGTTAACATAAAACATATATTATAGTATACAGGCAATGTGAACAACATTATGGAAAACAAAGCAGGGATAATAATATGTGATACAAAATCAAAGACATTTTAATTCAGATTTCACTTGGGTTATCTCAGTACGTCTCAACCTTTTTGCAATGGATACCATTCTTGTTATTTCTTAAATACATATACATTAAAATAGACTTTCAAAATGCATCAAACATTTATTGGTAATGATTTGTCATTGGAACAGCTAGATACTACTTACAGAGCTGCAGAAGCATTATCAGGATAATTTGTCATTCAGATAATCTTGTACAGAATAAACAGATTTTGAGCAAAGGTACTCTCTAACAGCATTTTTAAAAGTACCGAAATTATCAATTTTTTGTTTAAGAACATTAGGAAGTGCGCCAGATATTTTGATAGTATCACAATACACACATTTCTGGAAGCAAGAAGGTTTAGCACTGTGAAAATGGATATACTTTTATCTAGTGTTTATTCTGTAAATTACATTATTTGTTGCAAATAAGGCCCGATTACATACAAAGAATTTTAGGATCGAAAAGGAAGCATTAATATCTTCAATCTTCTAAACAGATATTTACAGGAGCATCTGTTGTGGCTGTTAGTAATGATTCTTATAACCTTCTTTTGCAAAAGAAATATTTTTACTTTCTACTGAGTTGCCCCAAAATAATATTCCGTATTCCATAATAGAGTTTAAGTATGCATAACATACTAATTTAAGTGTGTCAATAGAACTCACATTAACCAGCTCTCGGATAGCATAATAGGCAGAGCTAAGTTTAGGTGAGATATAATTTATGTGAGCTTTCCAATCTAAACATATGTTCCCTTGAAGGCCCAGAAATTTTATACTGTCAATTTCTTCAAATAAAATATCATTAATCCCGATTTCTATTTGAGTATATGACTTACGAAAGGCTATAAATTTGACCACTTTTGTTTTGTCTAGATTCACAGCTAATTTGTTCGCTTTAAACCAGCATGGCCTACAGGTCAAAACATAATTTACTTTAATTATACACTGGTTTAAATTTTTACTGGTCACCAGGACACTACTGTCATCGGCGAAAAGAATTGTACTTGCAATGTCCTTTATATAAAGTGAGAGGTCATTTATATAGGTCAGAAATAATAAAGTTCCTAACACGGAAAATTGGGGTACCCCACGAGTTACTACTTTCCAGTTCGAAGTTTGTTTTTCGTAACCAATATCACTGACGGCTACTTCAACGCTCTGTTTTCTTTCATTTAGATATGATACACGCCATCTTAAATGTTCATGTTTTAGCCCATAGAATTCCATTTGTGCTATAAGAATGTCAGGATTAACACAATCAAAACCTTTGCTAGATCACAAAAAAGTCCACCTCTAAAAAGTAGAGTGGTTATCTCATTTTCTATAACAATGCGTTTGAGTTTTTGAAATAAGTGCAAACATGATAACTAACCCGTGAGTGAACGGGTGATAAAAGGTTTCATAAATTGACGGGTTTGGTCTGAGGTTCCCAAAGTTTATTTTTATTTTAAATAACGAAAAGTTAATGTTATTTTAATTATGCGCTACAATATAAATTAAGTAATAAGACTAATTAGAAACAATTTTTGGTTGCTCTTATGTTTTAGAAATTATCTTCTTGTAAATACAACAAACATAGTGAAGGAACTGCTACTAAAATACACATTTATAAGATAATTAATTTGAATTTCTAGTAAATGATCTCAAGAACAAACAAGTATGCAGTAATTAATTTTCCTCTACAGTCTTTGCACATAAAAATAGAATCTTCCAAGAATAAATATTTATTATACCGTTTGCAAGAGTATCTTGTTTCTTACTTCCTTTGCTGCACCAGTTACACCTGACATTTTCCCCACAGTGATATGGCTTCTGGTCTGCAAATTTACAATAGAGGCTCTCCCTTCCATTTTGTCTTTCTATATAATAAATCGTGGCGTGACAGCCCATATGGGACCAAGGCCTGCCAATCCGACTTCCGGCCTCAGCCCACATATGCAAGGTAGAGGTGGGAGATCAACTGATACGGAGAGGAAATATGGTCAGAATCCTGGCACCCCCGGCCAAAAATTTGGCCTTCTAGACCAGGTCCTTCTTTATCTTCCAAGAAAATAACTGTCTGCACTAGGAAAGGCTGAAATTGATTTGTCTCCTTCTGAATCATCCTCTTGTCTATCTGTAATTTCCTCGATGTGAATAGCGCAATTTTCATCTGCATCAGAATTACAATTACCAGACATATCATTCTCGAAATAGGTTTTTTTTTAAAAAATTCATAACACTTCATTAATATTCATTTCCATCATTACGAAAGTCACAACGTTCCCTTCTTCTGAACTTAGAAAGTAAACAATAATTTCTTTGAAAAGATACAAATTTAAATAAATAAGATGCCAATAAAACTAAATACGTAAGTATATTATATAAAAGGTGATGCAAAATAATGAGTTCTTTCAAAGGAAGAAAACCACAACTTATGTTTTAAACCATATATGATTAGTATAAATATAGTAGCATTTTCTTTCGTTATATTTTAACATAGTTTTATACTATATAATTCTCTAAAAAAATTGTAAGAAGTGTGTGTAATTATAGCAACTATGGTGATAAATGAGTCGTGCAAAAATTATTTACATAATTCTACGCGCACCCATAATACACATAAGTATCCAACTCTTCCAACTCAGCACTGCTACTGAACAAGTGACGGGAGTATTTGAATACAAAAGGTCGACGTATTTGATTCTTGGTTGTTCTGGAGGTGTTGTCGACATCTAAAAATGTATTCAAATACTTCTCAGATGAATGCAAAGTTGCCACTTGCATTTGTCCTGAGTACTGTCTTCAAATACTTCTCACCAAAGTTCTCGGATAGGGGCAGGAGCACTGAAGTGCAATCTGAGTTTACACACAGTGAACCTATTTCCATCCCAAAGCTACCGAAATATTTCCACGCAATCATTTCATACACGTGATCATATTATTTCAATTAGTAAATCGTGGAATAAAGAGTGTCCTCCACCGTAGCGTAGGTGGTAGCATGTCCGTCACATGTTCAAGAGGGTTCGAGTTCAAATCTCGTCAGGTTTAGTTACCTGAATAAGGTTTGCTCAGAGTTTTTACTTATCATTAAAGATAAATGTCCGGTAACGCTAAGTTTTATGACCCACCATTTCATTCATGCCCGGTTGAAGGACGTAAATTTAAAGAAAATTAAAAAATAAAATTTACATTACAAGATTTTTAGTTGCAACAAATAAAATAACGATGTTTTAACATGGGTTTCTGAGGAGTTTGATTAAAATAAAATGTTCATTTTTGCATGAAAAAATTTATATTGTGACCTTTTTGCGAATATACTATAAAGACTACCTCATTCAGAATGAGTTTTGTGTAATTTGTAAACTGTAAGGTAACAGAAAACAGCTTACCTATTGTAAAAAAAAGTATTCTTTTTTTGTTGAATTTTTATTTCAATTGCTCAGCACCGTTTGTGCTATACAAATTGTGGAGCTATATACATAATATACATAATAAAATTAGAATATACAGGGATAGAGGATATTCATATTAGAGTTCTCAAGCAAACTGGTCTGATTAGTGTGAGTATAAATTAAATAACTACTTCATTACAGAATAAACAAACATAGAAATAAAATGTCCTGTGGCAAGCGTGCAGCATCAAGGCGACATCTCAGTTGGAGGCATAGCGCACCTGGTACATAAGGAAGATGAGCAAAGAATCAGCTGGTCGTTGCAGATATGTACTCATGAATGCTGACTGTGTCCAATTCCCAATACAGCTGTGCATTCTGGAAGTACCACGGAACATTCACAGACAATCGTAATATCCTGTTTTGAAACACCTGGAGTTGGTGAATGTCAGTAGGTGAAGCACAACCCCATACAGGACTGGCATGTAGAAGAACTGGTCGTAGAATACTCTTGTACAGTAGCAGCGTAAATTCGACTCGTAAAGAGAATTTGCGTTTGAGGACGTGATACAACGTGTGAAGACGAGCATAGGCTTGATTTAATTTGCTTTTGATATGTGTACTCCACATCAGCCGAAGATCAACGTGGACGCCAAGATGTTTGACTGCACAATCAGAGGGTAACAAGGGGACTTCAGTGTTATAGAGTCGTATATTTGCCGGCGCAGCAGGCCTGTGCAAGGTGAAACCTTTAGAAGACATTTTATTGGATTAAGTGTGATACGCCAGCGAGATAACCAGTGCAGGAAAATGTCCAGGGTATATTGTAGGGTTGCAACGGCAGTTTCAATAGAGAAGCGCGAGGTAAAGGTGACTGTATCGTGAGAAAACAGTGCGGTACTTGTTGCAGGAAGTTCAGGCATGACAGCAGTATATAGACTGTAAAGAAGAGGCGCAAGGACGCTACCCTGAGGCACACCGGCTAAAATAGCACGTGTTGAGGTATGCGTTGAACCAAAACGCAAAGGAAATTGGCCTTCCTGAAGATATTTAGTAATCAAGCTATGTAAGTAGAGCGGAACACCTAGGTCATGTAGTTTATACAGGAGGCCTTCGTGCCACACTCTATCAAATGCCTGAGAGAAATCTATGGATGCCGCCACAGTATGCTCTTTGTCGTCAAAACTACGGGTTATATGTTCAGTAAGTCTCAGGAGCTGGTGAGTGCTAGAATTAAAAAAAAATATATTCTATGTTTCGTAAAACGCGCTACGTATCTGTGTCACTTAAAATGTAGTACTTACCCTAGTCGAGATATTTTTATCGGTATGAATTCTCAAATATTAGACTGTCCCATAAGTAATGTTAGTTTTACCTATTTTGGAGTTTTGGAAAATTTATTGGGTTTCTTTGCCTTGGCACTGCTTTTTAGAGGATGCCCTGGCTAGCGTTGCGTACATTGCGAGCATGTATCAGTCTTCAGTTGTTAACAAAAAGTCACAAAATGGAGATAACAAAGTTTGAAGTTGGAATGCTTCTAAAGCCCTACTAGAAACAAGATTATAGTGCTGCTGCCGCTGCCGCACATCGATCAATATGTGAAGTCGAACGAGGAGGTGTCGTTAGTGAGCGTGTGGCACAGCGATGGTTTCAACTTTTCAACAATGGAGACGAAAACACTAAAGATTAACCACGATCTGGAACAGCTAAGGTATGGAATATTGAGGAGAAACTCCAAATTTTGCGAGAAAATCCGGAAGAAAGTACCGGTAGGCTTTCAGAAGAACTTTGTGCATCACAAAGTATCTCATATCGCCACATTAACACACTAGCAAATTAATACAGAAGCTGTAGATCTGTAAATCATGAACTGACGCTTTAACTGACTGAAAGTAGAGTGGATATCTGTCGTCAGCTTATCTGTAATGCCATGGATAATAGATTTGGGAAGAGAATTCTCACCTTTGATAAAAAATAAGTAAACTACTGAAACTCTGATGCCTCGAAGCAGTAGTTTGTATCCCTCTAACCTGCCAAAGTCATCGTTAAAAGAAAATCAATTTTGTCCCAAAGAAATATGTTTCTGGTTGACTTTTAAAGGTGTAATTCTCTGAAAGTTTGTTCCAAACAGGCGGGAAATTTTTGCGTATCTTATTCTCAACAACTGGAACTTGTTCATGAAATTCTGAGACGGAGATGTGCAGCACTAGTTAATCCAAATAGAGTTGCATTACACCAAGAAAATGAAGCATCCCACACTGCACGAACAACAATGGGAAAAATTCAGGTATTGGGAGGAACTGAACTGCTACCACACTCAGCATACAGCCCGGATTTCGCACAATCAGATTATCACGTGGAAGAAACTTTGACAACACTGAAGCAGTGCAGGTGACTGTCACCGAATTGGTAACATCGTGGAGTAATAAACCGTGATGAATGATGGCTCAAGACCATAGAATGTAATGGTCTATACCTGGAAATTAGTTAATTGCTTGTCAGAACAAATTTCAAATAAATGTGTTTTTTATTTCTTAAAAGAATGGCATTACTTACGAGATAGTATTGTACTACTACATTTTTGTTTGAGTTGGTTAATCGTTATTTGTTTTTTCTCTTAGTCATACAAATTTCAAAGCAAACATTGATCTGAGTATTCAAAAACTAGGCTACAGAAAGCTTTAGGGCTCTATATTCCTCTTATACCTATATCGGAGTACTGTAATGAATTTTCATACGGACTAACAGGGAATAGAACTGAGAAATTTTCTATGAAAGGTTAAAAGGACTTAATTGCATTTTAATTTAATTTATTGCTAGGCAAAAAGCATAATGGATATTAAACAATATCAGATATCTAACGTCACCCCTGAGTGAAAAAACGAACTAAGGGCTTTATATTACCGTACTAGTGCGATTAAAGTGTTATACCATTCCACCGTCACTAACTCTGGTTTTTAGTCCAATCACACTGCAATCACCTTTTATATTAAAGCATATATAATAATCCGACATGGTCGGATAAGGTTTTATTTTTCAGTATGTTCTTTTACATTATTAATTTCCCCTGATGCTTGAATTTTCGGTTCAAAACACAAATCATCATACTTGAATTTATAGCCACTTGTGTAAGGTTAACCTATACTTTATATTGACAATCTTCTGTATTCTTTGATCTACAACGTTATTTTATCTCATATAACCGAGATACAGAGTAAAGAGCAAAACATATGATTATACAGGTAAATCAAGTGGAAGAAACAAGTTAAACGATATGATATAATTACTGTGCATATTCCAAAATTTTACATTTTACAACTTTTGGCTACATTTATTTGTCGTTACCTTGTTCCTACCTTGGCTTGCATGACGCCCTGGTCTTTTGCTCTGACAGCTAGCTCTTAACCTCCATTCTTCCTTGATTACCTAATTAGTCTCTTTCTTCCCCCTCCTCTTCCTTTCTTACATTTTTTTTACATTTCTGGCCCATTTTTCTTTTACTTTCTGAAAGAACTCACCAATACTTCTTAGCTTCTATTCCTCCCTACCCGTTAACATTTTTGTAGCTACTATCCCCTTCTCTACTTTCTCCCATTTTGCTTCCCAAACCTTTTTTCTCCATATTGCAACCTCATCGCATTCAGTTACATAGTGTTCTATGCTTTCCTTTCCCCCACACAATTCACAAATTCCCTTTTCCCTACCTCTTATCCCTCTTAGAAATATTATTCCTGTTCTCATCCATGCTAAACATTCTCTGTCTTGCCTATTGCAATAATCTACATATGCTTCTCGTCCCCAGTTTATTTTTATTTGCTTGTAAAATTGTAATGATTTCATTTTTTCTATGCTTCACCATATTTCCTGTTTATATATCTTCTATTCTGCATTTTTCTAATTTACCCACATCGCACGTTTTCCTTTCCTCTAATCTCCATATATCTCCCATTCCTATACACAAGACAGGGAAAAGCTAGAACTAGAACTACCTCACAAATAATTTAGAACGCAGTATGAACTAGCATTTAATCGCTTCATTGCCTACTGTAAGGCAATATATACTAAAATTTATTTCACTAGGAATATGCTCTTGGCTTATCTTGAATAGAACACTAAGCCTTGGAAATCTTCATCACTGTGGGCCAACTAATCGATGAAAAAACTTTCTCTTAATGTCAAGAAAAATCATATATTAGTAGGAACCATAAGCTTACGTTCTTAAAGGAGATGTCTGAAAGTTACAGGTCTTTTAAAAAATGTATAAAACCATCTGACATATCGCTGCACATGCGAGCTCACTTCATTTTCAGCGTCATTTCTCTTGTTCCAATAATCTCGACATACACTTGACTTATTTCATTATAAACGTGATTTCTATTATTTTAAGGAATCAGTATAATATGACTGATATAAACCAGCGCTGTCTAAAATTAATAAGTACATGTATGCCACACGCACTAAAAGTGGTTTTATCATCTGTGTAGTGCCACTAGCAACATGAGACCCCACTTTTAATCACTATTCTAAGTAAATACGTAACAGTTAAACAAATGAAAACCAACATTTTTTAACAAATGAATCCAAGCAAGAGCGTTTAACGAAATATATGCTTCACTTTGACTCCGCTCAATTTTTGTAAATGTAACAAACACGCCCAAATAAGAACGGAGAATTTCTGCCAAAATACACTTAACAAAATCACTCAACACAAATTCTTTACTATAGCTTCCTCGCCCATCCAGTCCAGCTCAAAACTCACTTGGGCTACGTACCGCAGTCACATTACTGATTTTAATAATATTGTAGAAGGGTAAAGATGGGGGACAGCGCATGCACACATATACTTAATTAATACCCCCATTAGGAATGGATGAACTGAGGAAGCCACAGGAGGCCAGAGGCCGCGGGCACGCAGACATCAAATAACAAGCAAGCCCAAACAACCAATAGCGTACCTTAGGGTACCAGAAAGCAGATGTCCAGAGTTGAGCAACAAAGCACTATTTTTCCACGATAACAAAGTAACTTATTAAACTTAGTAATAAATAACAATAAACAACTAACGCTAATAGAAACTTAGAGTACACCAAAATTAATTTCGTTACTGAACTTCTTTCTCGAAAATGCTTTTCATTTTGTCTGTGGTCTACGGTTTATTATGGAGCGGAGAGCTGGTGCTGCGAATCTGAATATTTATTTATCACATATTTGCACAATCTTGAACTAAATTTGATATCAATACTATAGAGAAAATTAGTACTCCGCCCAAAATATCTACAATAGTTTGGGGTTTTTAATGGATATAGGGGTTTGAAGCTTCTGAATTAAAATTTGGAGAAACAAAAATGTGTGTGTCTGTGTATGTGTCCTAAGATAAGGATATAAAATTAAATTTTGAAAATATGCTGAACTTCCTAAAAAAGTTAGAGCTCTCTGGCTCTCTAAGATACAGCATGAATCTTTCACTAAATTCCCAATACCTAATTCTATCCTTTATCTGGACATCTTGTGGTACTTTTCTCCCAACCCCCCAGCGAGTGCCAACCAGTCACATGGGTAGGCGTAGGCACAACGCTTTCCGTCTCCCACCCTACCTGCCAGCTGGTTCTATCGTGCCTTCCGATAATTGGGTGACAATACAGATTTTGTGTCACTAAATGAAATTAGGAGGCTGTAGGGATAATCAGGGGCTCCAATATGCTTCTCGCTCAAATTTAACTGTTTGCTTTACCACCAGAAACACCCAAAATATAAATCATTTTAAAATGTAAGCTAATAATGACATATATTCAGTAAATTTATCGACATTAAATGTGATTTAAAATTCATGGTGCGCTAAGTTCTTTTCCTACCTGTTTGTGCTACTGGTATTCAAAATAAGTTAATAATAAAGAGGACTTCACGGACAAAAACGTCTAGATATTCATTTTATTTCACTGCAAATATTTTTAATATATAGTATTTTAACCTATGTAAACGCTTATAAAACAATAAAAACAGACAGAAATATTTTCATTTAAAGGGTAGCTTTATGTAGTTAATTTTCCTGAAGATGTTAATGTCGTGCCCGGGGAAGATGCTGAGCTTAAACATCTAGTTTGTTACTCAGGCAAAATTTTAGATTTCAGTTATGTTGTCAAATATGACTATGATGTCGATTAATTAACGTTCTTCATCGGGTGGTTAATATTAGTTGATGAATAAAAGAAATAGAAAAGTGTCAAAGAATAAGAAATTAAAATAAATATCAAATGTCAAATATCAAATATAGAAGTGTAGTCAAATGTGCTCAGGGTCCATAATGTTTAAAGTTATGCAACAGGCGTTATCTCAGGATAAGGATGAAAACCTTAATCTAGGTAACTCATCATAAGCGAGACTCGAACTCGAAGTTTCTTGAATGCAAGATAGACACGCTACCCTCAGAAGTAACGACAGATGATTACAAATATAAGTATCTTTTGTGAAAAATTCGTTATTTTGAGTGAACATACCTCAAATCATGTACGTATTTTTGTGGAAATATCTCGATAGAACAGTTTGACCGAAATAGGTGCTTCCTATATTTGCTATGGGTAATCGTAGATCAAATGAAAAGGGCCTTTTGCTAAAGTAGAAAGTATAAAATATAGGACGGTTGCATGTGAAATCCATTTTATTCCTGTGTGAATGTAGTATGTGATTAAGGATAGCAAACTCAGATTATGGTTACTGTAATTAACATAACTATAACAACTCTGGATTCGCATGATATGTTAATGAGTAGCGAAAGCTGCATGACTCCAACACGTTGTACTTTTCTCTGCGCTCCCTCAATCTGGAACTGTTGCAAAGAACGCAAACCCACTGCAGTAGCCCGTGGCTGCACTGGAACCGTTTCCAAACATTTTTAAGTTATGCAAATTGAGCGGAGGAGGCTCATGCGCAGTGTGTGTGTGTGTGTGTGTGTGTGCGTGTGTGTATGTACACTTGGGAAAACCCTATACATTGGGCTGTCCATCAAAAAGCCTTTCTCGTTGGAGGGGGAAAAATAAAAACCCGGAGGCGAGTGGGAAGGGGAAAAAAATGAGAAATTTTGCCCCTTCCTTTACCAGCTATTTCCCTAAGTTCGCCATTGTAACGATGAATTAACCATACACCAGACCATTACTTTGATTAGACGCAAAAAAAGCCAAGTTGTAGTTTTCGGTGGATCGATGGTATCAGAAATTGTTGCTGCGCTCTGTATAACGCGTTTAATATTTCAAGGGTTGGGGAATTTTGCCCATCCTTCGCCATTCCATCATGATGCAACTGACGATAACATATGCACTCTACCCGTTGCCATACATCAAACAGACAAACAAATGTATCATACCTTACTCCTGGCTATTTGTGCTTTCCTAACTGCTCGGCCATGTTTGCTTTTGGTCCACTCTCTCTATACGAGTGCCTGACCAGGGGAAGTGCTGATGCGCACGAATCGGACCACATTACGTGTGCTTACTGCACACATCCTACATTAAATGGGGTGTTCGTCTTATGCCCTAAATTAAGTAGCTCATGCATCAAGAAAATAATATTTTTAAAATGTGATGTGTAATGCATTAGCATGACTTAATCCAGTCTGTAATTTAAAAACTCCACATTCATAATGTTTCCAAGCAAATACTGAAATCCAAAGAAATGTTTTAACTGCTTGTCTATGTGTTAACAATTTTCCGATGCTACTGTTATTCAATTTACAGCAATTCCAGTAATGTTTCAAAGCCTAACATTATGCGTTTAGGAATAATGTGGTTTTCCTAAATGACTCATAAAATCCATATAGTTTTCATACTTATCAAATGCTTTAAACAAAATACAATTCTAATGAACCTAATCTGCGTACATGTTGGAACATATTTTATACATCCGATATAACATTTGGGTCCCGTAAACTGTGTAGCTAGCTAACGTGGTATTACTGAAGAAAGCTAGAGAATTTCTTTCCACCAGGATTAGGATTACTGAGGAGGGGATTCGGCACTGGGATCAGTCTCGATTTACTGTACCTATACCCTTAAGTGGGGTATTCCCGGGAGAAAGAATGACGCGAGAGGAGACAGAGGGTGGCCATCAATTGGAACCACAACAGTTCAGAAGGCAGGGCCCCTACATTTTACTTAGATGGTAACCTCCCCAGACAGGCCAGTGCAACGGACATTCCCCCCCTACTGTGGTTCGGAAGCAGTCCCAGCAGCCAGTTCAGAGACCTGCAACTGCATTACCGCGGGAGGAAGTGGTTCACTCAGAGCATATCATCTTGCCATGCACCGCCGAGACACCCGCCGACATTTCTACCCTGAAAGAGACCACCAGATGAAAGATGATATGAAGTGATAATGGAAATTCGGAATTCAGTGGATGTAATTAACTTGCCCAGCATTCACCTGGACACCCGGGAAACCCCCAAAAACCATGGATCAGGTAGGTTGGCCACGGGAATCAAACCCGGGTCTCTCAAATGCGGGTCATAGACGAAACCGCCTGTGCCATTCTGATTGGTTTCCTTCACACTAATAATAACATTTTATTAACAATATAATTGACAGAATCTCTCTTCTAGTTTGAAATATTTACGAGTTACTAATGCAATTGGAATAGTATCTCGCTTGAAGAATGAGAAATTATTAAAAAGGTCCGCTGTTCTTGTTCATTCATACAGGAACAGTAAGGTTTCCTTTATTAGTAAAAGAAGAAAACAAAAATGAGATCAGATTCCTGTTTGAAAAATGAATATGAAATACCAGAATGTGAAGAGAAAAGAATCGCCAGCTTAGCTTAAGAGTTGATGTGACCACTTTTCAAAGCCTTTGACCCACCTACTCACCCTGTTTAGAATACATTCTTTTATTGGACGGTACAGGATGGAAGATAAACGGAGACAAACCGAGGGAGCACCTCGGACACTGCGATCTCCACGCAGATCTGCTGTGCCTAACTTTTCCCACAATAGGATCATGCATTTCGACCACAGGAAGGTCGGTTGACCACTACTAAACAAGTAGTGAGCGTATAAAGATGGATAATAAGAAAAAGAAAGATATAAGAGGTATTTTAAGTATATTTCCTATTAGTAAAACCTTAATCGGTATAGAAGCAGGTGAAAATTATACAAGAATTGGACAGAAGTCGCTTTTAAAATATTTATTTGAATACTAACAGAATGGAAGGGGTTAAGTACATAAAAGCTTTCAAAAGAGGCTGGAACAGATCATATTTATAACCTATGACTAGAACATTATTATAAAGATGAAAAAAAGCTTGAAGGAATTACAATAGTAATAAATATTTGTTTTGTAGTGAACAGTAGTTGGTTGATGGATTACTTTTATTGTGTTTGACTGTCTCATATATAGTTGTGTTTTCGTTGACCTTACACAATTGGTGAAACAGATCTTGTCCAACTGGCGACAGTAACAACCTATACTAAACGTAATGATTCAGGAATGTCGTTTTCGGTCTCTCAAGCTATCAACAGGGCTTTGAATCCCGACTGAGTCGAGATGCCGGCTTCAGATTTCTATTTGGAAATTTTCATTATTCCTGACAGAGAATTACAGGTCGCCTTAAAAATGTAGATCTCTGAACTGATTAATAAATCCATTCACTCTCTGGTATAACCACCAACCCATTTACAAAACTTTGAAGTAGGAAATAAGCATTAATACCTTCACATCCATTGAATGAAAATAATAAACAATCAGAGATACTTCAGAAATATTTTAGTAATCTGTTAGGAAAAAAAAAACGAGAAATAAAACGAACTGCCTACAAAATACGTACGAAAATATGTACTTTAAATTGTCTTAAATCCAGTTATTGTTGTTATAGATACAAAAGTGTTCCTTTTCAGCTCGTATTAATGTATATGTATTTATTCGGCAACAAAAATATAAATGAAGCAAGACAAATGTTAAAAACATAAAGCTTCTCTCAGCTCCTCACCTTTCCTCACAATTTCTCTTCTCCCTTACCTTGCCTAGCTCTTTTCTGCCGCATCTCCACCGAATTGCTTCTCTTTTGTCTCTTACTCCCCTTTCCTTACGTTTCCGTTTTTGTCTTTTTAATTTTTTCTACAGTGTCAGCTTTTCTCTAAACAACTTTTTTTCCATTGCGCCATATTGTCGTTTACTATAATTTTATTACTTCCCCATATGTTTAGTTTTTTCTCTAACAGTTGAATCTTAAAATAAGACCTGACGCATTCCTGGCGACGAATACGCTCACTTTCTTCTCGGTCAGCCAGCCAGGTGATAAGATGATTAGATATCAACGTTTCTGGAGTGTGCATCTCTCCCATCATCAGGATATTTATAAAATGTTATAACCACAAATCAAAAACTGGATATAACACAACTATAGAAAGACAAAACACTATCAAAAGTCGCATCACTGAACAAAAGACTGTTTTCAGTAAATTAAATGCCAGGTCAGGAGAAGCGTATAATACAGCTTGATAATCAAGGGCACTGGGAGTTTGTTTTTACCCAGACAAGGCTAATTTTTACCAATATTAAAATTTGAATATATAGAAAATTAAACATGATCATAAATTGAAAGTCGGTATGATTTCTTATAAGGATGTGTGCATTTAACTGATGTATAACATTTAAATTACGTACATATAGGGTCATGTAAAAGGTCCATAAATCACACCATGTGTCCTGAAAAAAAATATTGCACCCTATACTTCAAGTGCACTTTACTTGTAGGAATTTAAAGCTACATGCACAAAGTTTTATCCTATATAACCAAAGATACGGTTTTATAATATCGACTGAATGAACATCACGTATAGTTTATACTATGCACATGAAAAATTAATTACTTTTGAGTAAAAAAAAAATATTTCCAAGGACTGAATATTTGTTTTAATCCATTTTATAAATCACATGAATATAAAAGTCAGCCGAGTGTGTTCTAGGAACATTGACAAATAACCACTACAAATTTTGTGTCAATATCCTTTATAGTTTTTGAGAAACATGCACCTAAAGTATGAAAAATCAAGGTTTTGGGGAAATCACAATCAAAGATTAAGCGTCATTCTAAGGAAGTGGGCGTATCATTACGCCGCCATGTTTAAATTGACGAATTAAAGGACTTTAATACCGGATGACAACCTATGTTATATATATATATCATTTTAAAGCTGAATAATTAAATAATCTTTAACATTAAAAACAAAAGATTGATTTTTTTAAACCTATCAACCTCCCAGTGCCCTTAAATAGTTAGGTTTCTTTGACAAAATTTTCTATACTCACGCCATCTCCTGACCTGGCATTCAATTTACCGAAAACAGTCTTGTTCAGTAATGCGAATTTTGATAGTGTTTTGTCTTTGTTTATAGTTGTGTTATATCCAGTATTACATTTGTGGTTATAACATTTTATAAATATGCTGATGATGGGAGAGTGTGTGTAGTGTTTAACGCCCGCTTTTACTACATACGGCACCGCAGGCGGTGACACTGATGATACATAAGATGAAGATGAAGCACCGGTGGAATGAGATGGTGGGGGAAGCCGGAGAACCCGGAGAAAACCCGCCTCAGCGCCGTGTTGTAGCCCACAAATCTCACTTTGCGTTCGCCTTGAATCGAACCCGGGCCGCCTTGTTGAGAGCCAAGCGGTCTAACCACTGAGCCACGGCGCGGCCGTTGATGCTGGGAGAGATGCACACTCCCGAAACGTTGATATCTAATCATCTTTTCACCTGGCTGGCTGCCCGAGAAGAAAGTGAGCGAGTTGCGTCTTATTTGGTATTCTTCCTCGTTTCAACACTTTATTCCTCTTTTACTCTATATCACTCATCCCTCTGCTTCCTTTTACACAGTTCCCTTCTTACATCTTTCTTTCAATTTCTTTCCTTCCTTTTGTTCATTTGATACATTTTCCCCTATGCTATTGTTTTATTTGCATTTTCATCTCTATCGTTAACCTAAGCTGCACGCTTGGTCGGCGCCTATGTGAGTTTTCCCTATATTTATATATTTCTTCAACATATTGCTCTATTTCCATAAGTTTGCATCCTTTCCTGTTTTCCACAAAAATATTTGAACTGTCTCCATTCCTATTCTCTAGCTTTACTTTTCTTCTATTCCTTGATTCTACGCTTCATTCCCCCTTCCGTGTCCTTAAATACAGTTTTATTTATATCTTTCACCCTGTTTGATTCCTTCCACTTGTGTATTTATCAATTCCTACCTTCTCCTTCTCTTTTATTCATTCTTTCTGTAGTTATTTACTTTCCCAGTTCCTTCCGGTTTTGCGACTCTCTATGGACATTTAACACTGCAAATTATCCCGGTGGCTGTTTCTGTATTCTGAACATGTACCGCCATTTGTAAAATGGAGACTAATTTCCGTACAAAGCAAAGCCACTCCGGCTACAATAAACTACCATTAATGCATAGATGCAAGTTTTTAATCACCAATTAGAGTTGATATTTAGAAATGAGTTGGCAAGCTTGTTTCATGTGGGGAGTACTCGTTCCATCATGATGCCTATTAAGCGAGGACTACATAAAAAAGGCAAACGTATCATGTCATTGCTGGAAGCAGAAGCAGTAGCCAACCCTTGCACAGGAATACTGCAACTTTTATGCTTTCTGCCGGGATGTTTGTGTGTCGTTCGAATAAGCAGGCCTGCCAACCAGTTCTACCAATTAACGTTTCCTTTTTTCATTTGGCTTGTCTGTAGATTTGTTTACCCGTTCTATCTCTGGTTTGTTTGTCCTGCACATCAATAAGGCCTTTTGAACATTTCTACAAGGAAGAGATTGCAAGTATCTTCCAGCGAAAATTCTATATAACAAAATATTTCAGGTTTTATTGGTTCATTGCAGAACTATTAAACGGTAAGGCTGATACTTTTAGAGAAAAACGATAGAAAATTAGATAGTAATAATAATCTCCGTATGCTCAAGTCGGTGAATAATAAAATAAGCGTGATTTGCAATCACTATTCAGACGAGTAATGCAGTTTTGTCCGAGGATTGGCTCATTAGCGATGTTATTCCTGAGATAGGGTTAACCTAATTAAATGCAACCAAGAAAACCATTAATTAAAGATGAACCTGGAACAAGACTTCTAGACGTGGGAAGCTGCAGTTGTTAAGCACGCACATATTATTCTAAATATCAGTAAGGAGTTTAATTTCTTGGGATTGAGCAAAATCAGAGTAAGGATTGTGTTTGAGATACGAATTAGGAACTTCAGGATTTGAACTGTAAGTGGGAATGAGCTGTGGAGAGTAATAAGCAGATTAGTAAGCGAGACTTAGTTATTAACAGAGACTTTATTTCTAGGACACATCTTTTTCCCCTTTGAATTTTACAGTCTTAAAAGTTGCATCTGCAATGATCGATTTGATCGGCAGCCTAAGTACATAAAGGTCGCGCTCACGTGATGCAGTTTTACCGGTCGTCTTCAGGGAAATATCAGCTGAGCAATTTTGCACCTAACGTCAGCGTTATTACTACGGAAATATTTATTTCTAAATACAAGGACCGAAGTACGCAGATATATTTCGGAAGTTACAATTTCGAGCGATAACATGACACAAATATTTACGACTTTCTCAATTAAAATCAGTATATAGTGTGAATAAATTGTACAGATTAAATAGAATATAGAAGAAGACTGTTTTCCTTGTAGGAAACCGGCCGCGCCGTAGCTCAGTGGTTAGACCACTTGGCTCTCACCAAGGCGGCCCGGGTTCGATCCCAGGCAACCGTAAAGTGAGATTTGTGGTGGGAAAAACGGCGCTGGGGCGGGTTTGATCCGGGATCTCCGATTTCCCCCGCCATCTCATTCTACCGGTGCTACATCTTAATCTCATGTATCATCAGTGTCATCACCTGCGGTGCCGTATGTAGTAAAAGCGGGCCTTAAACACTACACACTTGTAGGAAAGCGCACTGAAAACAGAATCACACCATAATAAGATTTGAAGCTTTCCTGGTGACGAATACGCTCACCTTCTTCTCGGGCGGGCAGCCAGCCAGGTGAAAAGATGATTAGATATCAACGTTTCGGGAGTGTACATCTCTCCCATCATCAGGACATTTATAAAATGTTATAACCTCAAATGAAATACTGGATATAACAATTATAAACAAAATTCATATTACTGAACAAAAGACTGTTTTCAGTAAATTAAATACTAGGTCAGTTAAATATGACGTTGAGGTCTGGAGCAATTCTACCTGGTGATGGTTAGTTTTATGCCACACCATGCGGTAAAATACCTGAAGGAGGATTCGCCCCGTCGTGAGGTCTACGCCCCACATGTGGGAGAGGTTTCTCGCTTCCCTCGGCGTGGCTACTAGTGTTGAAGCCTTGAGAATTACGCATATTCTCATGACACTCCGGGATACTATTATTGCTTGTGAGCAGGACCCAGACTCAACTGCGGCAATTTTAGCGCTGGATTTCACCAGCGTCTTTGACAAGTTTCAACATGGCTATCTTTGGGGAGTTTTAAGACAGTTTGGATTTTCTGTGGACTTTCAAAGCCTCATTAAACACATCTATGACAAGGCGCATTCGAGAAGTCAAATAAATGGGTTTTACACGCAACCAGTTACCGATCCTGCAATTTATACGGCAGGGATGTCCATTATCGATGCTTCTCTACACCTTGTATATAGAACCGCTGATTCGAGGTATGACGAATATCCTTGCACAGAGAGCCCATCCTTTGAGTGTTGAGAGAATCTTCGCTTATGCCGATAATGTCACCCTGATACTTACTCATTCGAGGGACTTTTTTGCTGTTACACCATTGTTAAAGGAATACCAAAGGGCGTCCGAAGCACAAATCAACTTTAAGAAATCCCAGCTACTAACATTGAATGACTGGCCAATGGAAGATGCTCTGTTTACCCGCAGTAGGGCGCTAAAAGTCATAGGGCTGACCTTCACCTCAAAGCTGGAAGACCTCATTGAGAGGAATTGGACACGAATTGTTAATACCTGCATTTACCTCATGCAGTCCCAGTTAACACTAAACTTAAATCTTGTTCAAAAAACTTGGCATGTGAGCACGTTTGTCTTAGCCAAAATGTGGTACGCAGCGCAGGTAATACCAATGCACCAAAAATACTATCAGCGTTTGGAACGGGAAATCGGTTATTATATTTGGCGGAATCAGTTCTACAAAGTAGCTCGAACTCAGTTACGCCGGAAAATAACTGAAGGGGGCTGGAGTCTAACAGATGTGTACGTGAAGTGCAGAGCGCTGTTACTGCGTTCTGTTTTGGGCGCAATCAACGGACAGGGAAGTCGTCAGGACATGGACTTTTGTCATCGCCTTAGGTCCTCAGATACGACCCCACTTCTGCATTTCGGCAGGTAGTAAAGGACTATCAACATCTAATGCCATTGATTACAAGGGAGTCAGGATGCCTTACGACCAAACACTTGCACATCGAGTTGTTAAAAGAGTATTTGTCTGTGCCAGCAATTGTTGCAAAATATCCAAATACAACATGGGATCGCATATGGAACACTTTTCGAAACACTTATGTTTCACTTGATTGGAAAGTGTCCGTGTATTTCTTTGTGAATGAACTAATCCCCACGAAATTAAAGAAATGTAAACATAATTTAGCAAAAGTCCCATGATGTAAACGTTGTGGAAAAGTGGACACGCAGATACACAGAATTACCACCTGCAAAGCATATTTGAGATCTGGAAATGGACTAAACATAAAATCGGCGTGCTGGTTGGAAGCAGGGCGGAATATACGACAGTGTCAGTAACTCTATCCTGAAATACTAAGAAAGGCAACACTGCACGGACTCAAATGTGATTGATAATGGCTTTTTACCATTATTGCCTGAGTGCAGATTATCCTAATTTATTTGCATTCAAAAAGTGGCTCAGAGCAGAGTGATACAAAATGCGTAGATATCATGAGCTCTGGACCGATTTAAATGATCAACTGGATCTCACTTGCTAACTTTTGCGCGGGTGCGCACACCGATTCATTTTAAAATGTTGCAACAAAATGTAGCTAAACATGAATAAATAAAGTAAAACCAGCCCTCCCACTCTACCTTTCCCCTTTGTGATCCTGATTGTTTATTTAAAAAAGGTAAATGTTAAAAAATGTGAGGTTTTAAAAACTGTGGTAAAGTTAAAAAAAGCCAATCCTTACCCTGATGTGGGAGCGATGAATCTTTCGTCTAAAAGCCGTGAATGAGATGTTCTCGAAGATTCCTATTAATCTTCTCTCCGGCAGCTTCGGTGAGCGATGAGATTTAAAATTACCTCAGGCGTGGTATCGATACAAGAAGGACTTTACTTTTTATTTACTATTGAAATAAATTATTAACATCATTTCAATCTTCTTCTTTTTATTTCTCTCGCCGTCTTTATGTTTTTTTTTTTTTTTCCTTTTTTTACATTCGCGACTTTTAAACTATATTATATTAACGTTTCTCTTTTTATTTATTAATGATGCAACGACTTTTTATTGAAGTTAATTATTGTCGCGTCGCATTTTCGTTGTATATTCAAAACGTTTGATAAACGTTTATAAACGGTAAATTCCAATCACTTCTCAAAGTTGCAAGAAGCCTTTCCACCAAAAGGCGCCTTCTCTCTTCAGGAGTCCAAGCCATAAATAAACTTAGGTATATAATCATTGGTTCTTTACTTTGTTTTATTGCTAAGTTACTGTAATGTTAAATTTTGATTGGTCCTACATCAGAACTTGGAATTCCAATAAACCAAAGCATTCATATCATCATCTACATGGCCTGCTTGGTTATTAACTTACAATAAATTACAAATGGCCACGTTTGTCTCATGCATCCATATATGTAATATCAGCTTCAAGCCTCGATCCCAAAGCTAGGAAAGGAAAACCTGAAATACAGCAAGCGTCAGATAAGCCTACCGCCACAGCTTTATAATCAAGTTAAGTAGTTACGTTTCTTTGACACAATTTCCTACACTCACGCCATCTCCTGACGTGGCATTTAATTTACTTAAAACAGTCTTTTGTTCAGTAATGCGAATTATGATAGTGTTTTGTCTTTGTTTATAGTTGTGTTATATCCAGTATTTCATTTGAGGTTATAACATTTTATAAATATCCTGTTGATGGGAGAGATTTTCACTCCCAGAACGTTGATATCTAATAATCTTTTCACCTGGCTAGCTACCCGAGAAGGAAATGAGATAATCACACCATGTTTCCCAGTGCCGTGCGCTAGGGACAGTAAAACTTAAAATATGTATTGAGCAGGTTCAAATCTCACGTCATTTTAACTCTTTAATTTTATGGTTTATGTTGTTTACATGGCTACCAAATAATTAAAGAAGGAATTATAAATATTTCTGTTTTAAAATGTAAGGTATTGCAGCTTTAAGGCCCTTTCCTTTGGACTTACAAATTATTATTTACAGTTGAGACAAATTTTGATCTCCAGCACCTGCCTGCCGTGCTAGGGGTCCCGGGTTCGATTCCCGGTGGTGGGCTGGGGATGTTTCTCCGACCAAGATATTTCCCCATCTTCCCCAGAGTCTGGAAGTATGAATGAGAGTGTGAATGTGTGGGTGATCTAATGATTAAAAACCAAAGATAACGAGTTAACCCCATAGCAGTTAAAGGCGGGGTATCAATGCAAGAAGGAAAAAATATGAACATCGAAAAAACAGGAATACAAACAATACTAATAACCTGTTCAATATCCTTCAACCTAGAAAACCTTCTTAAATATCGGCATAGATATTGTTAGTCGACGAAAACAATGTGGTCATTCTACACTTTCAATGCTGTCTGAAGTTGGGGAGACATCCTGGGAGACGGGTGATGGGAATTACGAAGAAACACCTTCATTTCTGCCCACACGTTCTCAATTAGCCTTAGATCAGCTGAATTTGTAGAATAAGGTACTGAAGAAGTATCTTATGAGCTACCCTTAACGAATGGACGCTATGGATGTTCTGCAGGAAAAGGGTTGTTCCATCAGGATACCTTTCTCTGGCAGATGAGACTAAAATTTTGTGGTAGGGCCAAATGTCTTACCTTCCACGTATTCGCTCAAGGTATCCAGGACCTACAAAAGAAATCCATTCCCAACATGAGACGAACACGAGCAATCCCGTATCGTCGATCAATTCGACCAAGTCGTCGGTACACGCGCACTGGCCCATTATACAACGTCCGTGAGGATTACTCTCCGACAGTCGATGTTTCTAGCATATGCAAAACGGTCCATGTTATGTTTCTCAATGAGGATCTCTTTACGAGCAGCTATGTAGTAGTTTGGACCAATCTCTCTCTAGGGATTCCTTATAGTCTGTAAAAAAGGACCAAGAAACTGACAAGCCACCTTCAAGCCAGCTACAGTTAAAAAGAGTCTTCTTTCCACTTGCGCTATATACGTTCATTATCCCCTTGTGTAGAGTCTTTTACAACTGGTGCTATGTCGCTTTTCTACTTGCCCCTGTGCCCTACACTCCAGCCCTTCCTATTTCGAGGGTATGGCATTTCTACAACCAGTCTCAAAACGCCGAAAATCCTGCGTTAATCAGGGATAACATAGCAGTGCGTCTGTTTAACAAAACAGCCATATTTCAGCTGAAATAAAATACGTCAACAAGGCGTATACTAAACATTCCAATAGTCGCCAAAAGGGGCGGTTATATGTCGTAATCATAACACAGTAGAATAAAGGACGTGATAAAAGTACCTTATGCTGTGGGAAACCTAGCATTCTTGAACTTTATTAGAGAAGTACAATATGATATAATAAACAAATTCATTGCTAACTAAGACGTGCATATTTTATATGTCATTACATGGTTATTTAATGTTTATGAAGTCAACAATCACATACTATTGCTTCTTTATCAGCGAAATGATTTAACACTTAAAGGGGAGAAATACGTGCGTGAAAGTTAGTTAAATGGTACTTAAAAGATACATTTTTGCAAAATTATATTTATCATAAGGTACAAAGTGTGGGATTAAAGTGTAAAGGAAAGTATGTGAGATTTCATTCTGTTCGCTCTAGGTTGTAGCATTTCATTACCATCATCTGCACTACGCAGCCACAGCTCTAGCCTGCTGTAGGGAGTTCCTCTAACTCAAACATCTGCTCTCACCCATTCTCTAAATCCATTATATCTGTAGGGTACTACGTGTAACCTAGTCGTATTCTGCCTTTTAAGAGTAGGGCCTTCCTTTTTCTTTTAGGTAAAGTTTTCGCCAAACGAGAAAGAAACGAAATATCTTTAGTAGTATCCTGCGGGCAATAAAGGAGCTTAAGGGAGGTCGATGGACTTCAAAAAATCGATTTTTTGTTTTTAGTGTTTAAAATTGTATAATTCTTCTGCTTTTAAATGAAATATATGTATTATCGGGTGTCAGCTTGTATTAAAGCCTTTTAATCCAATTTAAAGATAGCGGCGCAATGACACGCCCACTTTCTTATGTAGTATGAAGGGAAAGATTCTTCCAGATGGAAAACCACTTACAGGTCGTGGAAGACTAACAGACAGAGATTGACCTCCTCCAGCAGTATTATGGACTAGCTATCAGGAGAAATACAGGTGAAACAATTACAGAAATGAAACAAGCTATTTGGGCCATTTATTTTCATAAATTATTCACAGATAGTAACCCACAGCATGGTTTGTATCCTAAAGGTGAAGATACATGGTGTGGCTTTCAAAGAGCTCAGATTAGAAAAGACATTTATAAACATAAACACTCTCTACCAGAAAAGGTTCTTTTTTAAATTAAACCAGCATTTAGGGAACTTTCTCAAGATGAATTACTGAGAAAGTGTTTGCCTAGTCGAACCCAAAACACAAATGAAAGTTTTCATCATATAATATGGGAAAGAATTCCAACTGTGCAATGTGGGCTAAAAAAATTAAAACTTGGTGTATATGATAGTGTTATTTGTTATTATAATAGGTGCAGTGGCAGATATAAAGTAATGACAAAAGTGGGTATAAAGGTTGGTGAAAATATGAGGGCAACATGTCTAAAAAAAGATGTGTGTCGACTCTTCGAGGCAAAAAGAACAGCTCGATGCTTGAAAGTAGAGCCAGAAGTAAGAAAAGGAAAAGAAAAGATGAGGAAAACCTAACTGAGCAGGAATATGGAGCAAACATGTTCTGAGAGTATGTATAATTTAAAGAGAATGATGCTTAATCTTTGATTGTGATTACCCAAAACCTTGATTTTATACTTTAGGTGCATGTTTCTCAAAAACTATAAAATACATTGATACAAAATTTTTAGTGCTTATTTTTTAATGTACCCTGAACACATAAATCTAACTTTTATATTCATATGATTTATAAAATGGAGGGAAAATAAAATACAGTCCTTAAAAATATTTTTAACACAACTAAATAAATTTTCATGTGCATAGTATAAACTATGTATGCTTTTTATTTAGTTTAGATTATAAAACTCTGCCTTATGTTATTTAGGAAAAAGAATGGTGCCTATGGCTTTAAATTCCTAAAAGGCACCTAGACCTGAAATATAGCGTGCAATACTTTTTTCCAGGATACACAAAGTGTCTTATGCCCCCTTTACAACGAACTGTATGAACTTAATATAAATATTATATAGCCCTTAAATGCACACATCTTTGTACTATAATCATACCAAGTTTCAATTTGTTGCAATGTTTAGATTTTTGTATATTTATATTTTAATATTGTTAAAACTAACCCTGTGTGGGTAAAAATAACCTTCCAGTGCCCTTAAGGAGGTTATACTCCATAATGAATAAGAACCACATACAGTCAATTCAGACCTTCGCCACGGCGCAGGTTTGAAGATCACTCTTTTCACTTCCAAGTTTTAGAGGTAGACAGCAAGAAATATATAGCGTTTTCCGCCCGCTTTTACATGTGGCACCGCAGGCGGTGACTCTGATGATACATGAGATGAAGATGGAGCACCGGTGTAATGGAATGGTTGGGCAAACCGGAGATCCCGGAGAAAACTGATCCCAGCGCCTTGTAGTCCACCACAAATCTCAGGATGCGGTCACCTGTGATCCAACCCGGGCCTCATTGGTGGGAGTCGAGTGGTCTAAACACTCAGCCACGGCGCGGTCTTCTAAAGAGGGCCATCCAAACTAATTCACCCGTTAATGCATCCCTTAGCTTTTTCCTTCCTGTCCCCAATGAGTCCGGACGCTTTTACTACCGCCAGACTTGAGAGAACCTTAGCGGTTCAAGGCTGCCGCACTTGAGTTGTCAAGTAGAGTTCCATATATTCCACATGGTATACCTCAGAAACGAGTATATTAACCTTATATAAATTGTATGTTTCGATTATTTCATCCCATTTTGTGGCACTTTTTATTACTTTACCCTATTCTTGATTTTATATCTCTATTTAAGTCTATTTCAGCATTAATATTGAGTGAATAACAGTATTTATGTTACAAAATTTCAAATATTAGGAAGCTCAATTTAAAATTAATTTACTTCGATTATTATTTACTCGTATTATTGGGAAAATTAATTTCCATTTAATGTTTAATCTCGTAAGCGTTGCAGCAGAACGGGTTTAACTAAAATTATGAACTCATATCCTAAACTAGTTAACAGATTCCCGATGCACCTTAACAATTGCGTCCAATCAGTTACTACGAGTAAAATCTCTAAACGTATCATAGGCTGTGAATTCTTTTTGCATGAATTACCAAATTGAAATATTTTTGCTGCAGTACTCTAACACCTGCTTCAAAAACAGCTGTTATTTTTTATTCATATTTTCCAAAAAAGAGTATTAAACAGCTATGTTTTAATCAATTATCTAAATATATAATCAGCCCCTTTATATCTATGTTTCCTACTTCTAAAGGCCTCGACGTGGCTCAGTGGTTAGACTGCTTGGCTCTCACCAAGGCGGCCCGGGTACGATCCCAGGCGACCGCAAAGTGAGATTTGTGGTGGACAACACGGCGCTGGGGCGGGTTTTCTCCGGGACCTCCGGTTTCGCACGCCATATCATTTCACTGGTGCGCCATCTTCATCTCATGTATCATCAGTGTCACCGCCTGCGGTGCCGTATGTAGTAAAAGCGGGCGTTAAACACTACACATTTCATTTCATTTTCATTTTACACTTCTAAGTGGTTATAATCATGTGTAAGTTTATGATGTTTGTGTACTCATTTTAAAAAAATTAAATAAATCTTCGTTGTCGATCAATTTCTGGAATTATTATTTGGGTGTTTTATTTTGGTTTATTAGTCATTTTTCAAACATTTTGCAATCCGACCTGTATTTTTACGTACAGAAATTTAACCTCAAAAATGTTAATTGCTAAAGAGCTTTATTTACAATACCATAACACATCTTGTGAATAAGCCTCTGAGTTGGGGCGGTGTTGAGAAAAGTCCCCAATTTCTGAGCTATCTGGACAATAAAGTAAGTTTACTAAGGGGTAATGCCAACCGTCTCAACCACGCCTCCCAGTGCTACTTCCTGTCACCCCTTTGCCACTCGTATTAGGACTCTGATACCTACATTAAGGGATGCAATAAGTAAACAGTAATGGATTTCAATGAAATTGTGCATCTTTGTTACAAAACGTGCAGGCAGGTGGACCGAGTTGAATGGCAGTTGAGTTGAATCGTGTAACAAAGACACGGGAGAAACAGAATTCTAAGGGATAACACTTGACTTTGTTTGAAAAGGGTATTCTTTTGACCCTTAATAATGGCGTGACCTAGACTAATAATCACTATGTACAAAATAGTCATAAAGGATTTTTTGTTGGATAAATGGCTTCGAGAAATTGAAAGTTACACATCCACGCACAGCTGTGCATAGTGATAGGACAGACGGTCCGCGGCTGGCGGCCGAGTAAGAAGTTCCTCTGTCTTGGTCGAAGGCAGATCAGAACCTGTGGGAAGATCTGTATTCATACGTAACGAATTAAGTATTATCGAGCAATAAGCATTCCCCCTTCATTACCTCTAAACAGTGATATACTGGTAACCCTTGGTCGGCAACTTCGAGTTTGATGTGATGATAAAAAGAAGCAGTCAATAAATCAGTTTGAAATGGACATTCCTGTGTTATTAAAACCATCCTTACTCATACATATCCACGCATACCCTGAGAGAAACCTCATTGCTTTACACTGAGCTACCCATATTATTCGTTACAAACTGTAGCGTCAAACTGGAACTGTGCGCCACCCATTTTACTGCTTCAAATCTTTATATTTATTATTAATTTTAATAGATTCTGAGGTGAAAACAAGTAATATAATTAAAATTAATAAAGTAAATTAGGAATAATAAGACCTTTGTGAAGGAAACTCGAAGAAAACGTTTTTCTTTTTTTGGAGGGGGGGTTGTGGCATCAGCACCTGCATTCCCCCAGGAAAACAAGCTTTAGTGCCTTTCACTAGGATCCGTATGGAGATTGGGTTTCAACATTACCCAATTAATCAGTTTATATTCTGATCAGTAATTGTAATTGTAATTCTATTAACATGAATTGGAACTCGTCCAAAACGTATAAGTAATCCTAAAATTGAATATTTAAATAAAAAGTAGATGACACACTGAACTTTTAGAGTAATTAATTCAAATTTTATGTTTAATATCTTTAATTTTCGTAAGTTCTTTTATTCTTTAATTATTAACAAATTTAAATTTATAAAAACCTCTAATTCCTTTACCATTTTAAATATATTTTAAAACTTATTTCTTTCTAAATTCAAATATATAAGATATATTAGCATTCCGTTTGTTGCTGTCGAGGAAATCTCAAATTAGGTATTTACGCTTTTTATATTATTCTGGATTTCAAGTTCTAAACTGGTGGAGAAGTACCCAATTTTTAGATATGTTTCCACACATACGTAGTGGCTTGTAAGTGCTGAATGGCGCAATTTACGAGAGCTCCTCAATGAAGAATAATCAATTTTGTTTCTGACAACGTACCTTTATTCTTCCTCATACTTTTAATACTCCTTCTCAAAATAGTCTACCCTGAATGCGATGCACTTGTCCCAGCGTTTCTTCCAGTCTTCAAAGATATACTGAAAACCATTTTTGAGAGATCCTTCAAAATCGCCTCTGCAGCCTTCACCACTGATTCTGATGATGGATAATGCCTCCCACGAAGGTGTTTTTTCAAGTTAGGGAATTGAAAAATGTCTCACGGGGCTAAATCCGACTAAAGGGAGGATGAGAGATGTACTTCACGTTGATGTTTGCAAGATATTCAGCAACAACTTTCGCAATATACTGCCGCGCATTATCGTGGTGCAGCATCCAGTGTACTTCACGGAAATGTGGTCTTTTGCGCCTGATATGGACTTGCAATGTTTTCAGGACATCCCTGTAGTATTGTGTGTGCAGGTACACAATGCTGATAAACCATTGCATGAATATCAAGGAATGAGATGACCATAACTTTCCCAGCAGAAGCAATCACTTTTTGTTCTTTGGGGGTTGATGATTAAGAATATTTCCACACTGAGCTTTGCTGGTATCTCTCAGGATCAAACTGAAGTAGCCAAGTTTCATCAGCAGTGATTACGTTTGAAAGAGTCTCCGGGTCTTCCTCTAACATCAACTTTAATTTCATATTACCATCACTGAAGCGGTAGGCGATACTGAACATGTCTGAACTTGCCTGGTTCTCACAGGTGAGAACCAGGGTTACCAACAATGAAACTGTTACGGAGTGTTTGTTTCAATATTAAGCTAACAGAATATTATGAGATTGAATTTTAGTGCTAAAAATTATGACCGTAAAAGGTTATGACCCTTCTTTTATGGACAACCCTCGTAATTTGCACGAATTAAATGTTTGCGTCGACGTTTGGAATATGTTGGGAACTTTATGAAATGCAAATTTTGGAAATTTTGACGAGAAAATACTCACATGCGGGATTAAATGAGACTCCATATCCAGATACATATTTTTTAAAATGTCTTTTAATACTTCTGTAATATATTAACTGTGATTGATAAATATTCATTGTATTTCAAGGAATTTTATTTAGTCTTTTCAAAGTTATATTGTAAGGTTGACTTCAACTTTACCAAAAATTTGATATCTCCATGTGCATTAATACTCTTATTTTTATTAACAGCTTATTTAACTTGTGGTAGATGTTGAATAAAAATTGTCATATTTTTTGCTTGCATATTGGAGAAATCGATTTCTCCCGTCGGTCTCTGATGTTTCTTGTACTTCAAAGTAACGGAATCATAATACCTGCTGCACGATAAGTCAGTTCCTACCATAATTACTCCTAATTTGAATGTGACTTAGTTTTCTATCTTTTTATTAATATTTTTATAGATTCTTATTTGAAACTTGGTCCAATAACATAAATTACAGGGAAAAACTCGGAGCTCTAGTTTAAATTGGCTCTGAAATAATATAATGGAATATTTAATTAGCGAAAGAAAAACAAATGTTTCAAAACTTTCCTAATCATTTAAATTTGTCATAGAAACAGTTGTGGCATCTTCTAATAAAACTGTACAGTGAAATTAAACGTAAACATTTGTTTGTATTTGACGTTGTTAGTTAAAAATATGCATTCTTTTTTCATTGGAGCCGATGCAATTAAATACACTCTTGTGTTTCAGCGTAAATTAAGCCCGCCTTTGTAGCGTGGTGGTAGCATATCTGCCTCATGTTCACGAGGTCCCGAGTTCAAATCTCGGTCAGGGTGAGTTACCTGGATAGGGTTTTTCCGGGGTTTTCCCTTATCCTGTAAGACGAATGTCGGGTAACTCTAAGCTCCATGGACCCCGGATTCATTTGAGCATCATTTCATCCATTCCATTCGTCGTCCGATATGACTTAACGTTGGAGGACGTAAATTCCAAAAAAAAAAAAAGCGTAAATTAAATTTGTATGAGGCAAAGAATAAAGCAGATATCAAATTCATATTTGAAATTATGGATGCATATTACCATGAAAACCTCAGCCAAAATGAAATTTAATGAATTAATCAAATGTATAAAACGTAGTTCAAATGGGAAGCGGATAGACATATTAGGAATAAAAGTAGGCACACGATTGATCTAAATACGAGGGGGGGACGCAAAAGAAACCGGATTGTTGCCATAAAAACTTTATTGATGAACCTTTTTACAAAATTACCTCAGTCACCTTCAAAATACTCCCCATTACATGCGATGCACTTGTCAAGCCTTTTAACACTGTTGGAAACATGTTTAGAACTCTTCAAGTTTGATATTGTCCAGTGCCCTTTGTGAAGCTGTTTTACCACCTCCACATCGTCATAACGCTCCCCCTTTAGCGTCTTTTCCATTCGTGGAAATAGGAAAAAGTCGCACGGGGCTAGGTCTGGCGAATACGGAGCGTGGGGATCGACAGACCAAAGATGCCAAATAGTGTGTCACTCGTAAGGCCGTGTGTGCTAGAGCGTTGTGATGCAGAAACCAGTCACCTGATCGCCAAAGTTCCGGTGGTTTCCTACTCACATCCTCTCGCAGACGCCTTAAAATATCCAAGTTAAAGTGCTGGTTAACAGTCTGACCAGCACAATGCACAATTCCACGAACATCAAAAAATACAATGATCATCGCCTTCACATTTGACATCATTTGCCTTGCTTTTGTTTGGTCTGGGAGGGTTGGGAGTCCTCCACTGTCTTGACGCTTGCTTGGTGTTTGGGTCATACCCGTAACACCAACTCTCATCCCCTGTAATGACTGTGTTCAGGAAGTTTGGATCACGTGCAATCTCTGTTTTCAAGTCCTGACACACATTCATGCGGATGGTTTTGTGCTCCTGTGTGAGAAGACGCGGAAAAAATTTGGCGGCAACACGTCTCATGTTCAAATCCTCCTTCAAAATCCACTGGCACGAGCTCCAACTGATTCCTGTCGCTGCTGAAATTTGGTCGATCGTTTAGCGACGAACCTCGTTGATCTTTTGGCCGACCTAATCAATGTTCTCATATCACAATGTTGAAGGGCGTCCAGAACGAGCTTGGTCTTCAACACACATCTCACCACGTTTAAAGCGCCCAAACCACTCGAAAACCTGTGTACGGCTCATATCGTCCTCCTCGAAAGCTTCCTGAAGCATTTGGTGTGTCGCCGTTGCATTCTTTTAAGCAGGAAACAAATTTTCACACACACACACACACACACACACACACGCACGCACACACACACACGCACACACATTTTTCTTTTAAAGTTGCCATAACGACTTCACAGAGGTAACCCGCCAACAGTTAGAGAAACACAATGCCACACTTTCACGTTCAGCTCCACATTGTCGCCGTCTGCACAACTGCTTCATAAAGGTCTCCGCTAACATCTAGCGTGAAAACCCTGAACTATGTCTACGAGAGGCAGCGCCCTCGGAGTTCGGTTTCTTTTGCCCCCCCCCTCCCCCTCGTATGTCACTGGGATTTTAAAAACGGCATTAAGAGAAAAAACTGGTCGAAATAATTCACATTTATAGAGTATATATATAGTATAATGTAAAAATTGAAGAGTTAGTCATTTTCATAGAAAATCGCAGTGCCAGTATCTCTTAGAAGTGTAGTTTTTTATTTAGTTACTTATTTATTCACTTATTTATTTAATTATTTATTTATTTTTGAACAGGGGAGGTCGTAACTGAAGTTGTGGTAAGATCCCACATTGTATATCTGCGAAATAGCGATTAGGTTTTTGTTTTCAATAGCACGAAAGAGAGAAAAGTGGCAGTTTATTTTGAAGGAGGTGTAAGAGTCATAACTCAGTGACGTAAAGAGTAACGGGCTCTGCGGTGATTTTGTTTAATGGAAGCGACAAGGAAAGAACGGCGTGCAGATAAACAGGCAGGTACGCATTGGGAGATGTGGTTGGCAGTGGTCCCAATAGATTTATGCATGCAATGTATCCAGTATTAACGTGCAGGACAACGTCACATAGATAGGGTGTGTTGTATCCTGGGGATTAACAGGACCGAGAGAAATCCCACGTGCTGCTTCTAACATCCTTGTCTGCCTTTTATTTTTTCCAATTGGAGTTTCCTTGTTCAATTAAGCCTGCGTTCGCCTCCTGTGCTGTTTCATTTTTTGCTTTGTTCTTTTTTGGTAGATTTGTGCTTTGTTTTATGTTCTTTTTCTCTGCAACTTGCCTACCTTACGCATCAACTCTGTCTTTTTTCCACTTCATTTTCTTTGTTTCTTTTCTGTACTGTACATTTTCCCCACTTCCGTTGTAGTTTCCGTGCTTTGAAGCCTTTCTTCTTTTGCGATGCTTTCTGATTGTTTTTAGTCTTTTAAGTATGCAGTTTTATTTATTTTACTAATTAGCTCCATGAAAGTAAGTAAACCTTTAAAAACTGATGAGCTTTATTCAAAGCATCCTATTTAAACGCTTCTCTATAAACAATTCTCACAAAACTTACTATTTTAGCTACTTCTTGTCAATCCGGATAAAATTCCAGTTCACCCTTATTTATTCATTTCGTTAGATACTCGTGATTTAAATTACGTGTTGTTCAGTGACGGCTCTGAAATTCTATAACCAAGACATAAAAGAACAAGAAGCTGTGAAAGAAAAAAAACAAGCAATGAAATAAGGAAGGAAACAAAGAACGGAAGAAAAAAAGAAAAGAAAGGTAGAAGGAAGTAGGCAAAGAAGGAGGGAAGGAAGCAAAGAAAGAAGAGATAGAAGGAAAGACAAATGCCAGCATAGCAATTCTTCTCTAGAGTATGGTAAGGAAGTTATTCGAAATTTGAAACCGAAACAAGGAAAATAGCTAATTCCATAAAATATTGACAGAAATTGTGAATTTAACAAGACCTTCATTTTTGTAAAATGAAGTATTGTCTACCTCTAACGCTTTACCAAATATACAAGACATTCAGAATGAAGAAACTGCAGAGATTTGTTGCATAAAGCTGAGTACCTATAATATATTTCTTTTGTCATGAAAATATTCAAAATATATGGCATATAAATCAAAATTCTTTCAGCGTATTTTCAGAGAATCGACATTTCCGTAAAACATTAGCGGTAGGGGGGAGGGTTGGTTGAGGGGATATCCTAGAATATTCTTGTGTCGTATCTTTCAAAACCTAAACTCAAAAATTGATATTGATCAGACTCATGGTTTATGTTTTTACACACGCTCACACACACATACACACACACACACACACACACACACACACACACACACACACACACACACAACCACATCCACATCCACACCCAACCACCCACCCCCCCCCCACACACACACACACACACACACACACACACACACACACACACAACCACATCCACACCCAACCACCCACACACACAACCACATCCACATCCACACCCAACCACCCACACACACCCACACCCACATTCCTTTTTCTAAACATGTTTCTTGGGAGCCTCAAAACATTCAGTTCCGGAGAAATATCGGTGTTACTCAGCAAGGTGGAAAGGTTTCTTCTCAGTTCCTGAGATTGGTTATTAGGATCAAACATACCGTAATTAAGTAATGTGATTATCCTCTAAAATTTGTGAGAATTATCGTAATAACATTTTAAAAACTTACTTTTGAACATTACATATTTGTGGAGTACTCTTCATTAAATTCTATACGTTCCTTCCAGGCCTCTTTCTAACACCGAATGCCAATCTTCTTTAGAGAGTGGAAACACATTCTTCGCAATTTCGGTGAGTAGAATAAGGTCGCTAGAGATCACATCTTGGCTGCAGGGAGGAGAGAAAAAATGATTAACTCCTGACCCTTAAAGTAATTGAGTTGTTTCTGGTGCAGTGTGAGCAGAGACTTTGTCGCGCTGTAGTAAAATCTACACATACCTGACTTTGGATGCTTTGATCTCAGATCATAAGCAATTGCCCAGACATTTTATTATCTATTATCCGACAATGACCGTGTGTACTCTGTCAAGTGAAATCAGCACAAGATGATCACTAGCCGAGAAGAACAAACATGGTATCCAGTTTCCGCCATTGTTTGGAGTATTCCCTCCTGGGAAGCCCAGACCGTCAACTGCTACTTAGTTTCTGGGGCATACTGGATCTTCCCTCATTAAAATTTTCTTTCATTTCCTAACACCACTACAAAGGCATGGTGGGGAATCCAATGCCAGCAGAGCCTTGTAACGTGGTATTTCTTTAAGGGTAAAGTTCATTTGCTTCCGACAAAATATTCAGTGCTTCTTAAATACCATAAAAGGTGCAGAGATGGTATTTCTAAAACAGGCACTATGCTTTCTTCACATTTTCGTAACCGAGAAGAATGACTCGTATGTTTCGTCTCTGGCCCGCATTCAGAAGGTCCAGGTTCGATTCCCGTGGCTGGCCTAACTGACCCGGCGCATCAGGCAAATGCTAATTAGCTTAATTACATCCGACGAATTTCGTATTCCTCCACTCCATCTTCATTATCATTTCATACCATCTCTCATCTGGTGGTTTCTTTCAGGTTAGAAGTGTCGGCGGAAGTCTCGACGTTGTATGGTAGTGGCGCTGCCCCTGTCACCTAGGAAAACAGAGACGACTTTTGATATCAGAAAGACATTAACACAAACGAATAAATAAAAGTAAATGCCGTATATTAGAATACATATATGCCAGAATGCTGGCATATTCTCCGGAGACCGCCACAGTGACAAGGTCACACTACGAAGGTCAGTAAGCTCCCTTTGCAATCCCTGTAAACAAATAACCCTACTCTGTCTCTTTTGCCCTCAAGACAAATTTGGTGCCTTCCAGTCGGCAACCAACCCATTGTTAAAATCACATGCGTGCTTCTGACAACAGGCTTCAAGATGTTGACCGTCGCTCAGAACGTATGCTTTCGCATAAATTTTTGCATGCTGACCGTTAGAGAAAGCGTCTCTGATGTTAGGTCCAAAACTGGAAATTATGAACACTGATCTCAAGTAGAGATAGTTAACAGCCAATAGAAAATTGATATTCGTTCATGTGATTTTGCAAACTCCGAGAAATACCTAGAGTGGGGGTAATTCAAAGTGATGGCGGAAAGTAGGTTTTCCTAGTAAGATCACTTCGGTGCTGAGTTCTACGTGAGACGGACGCGCATTTGGCGCCGCCTAACAAGTGCACTTCGCGCCTTGCACAGAGACAAAGTGCAATATCTGACAATCTCTCCGGTGAGAGTTAGCGCAAAGAGCAATATATCGGGAAGATGATAAATATAGCCAGAGCTACTGCCTCCGTGCTTCACATCACAATATTGACAGTGACGCCAAACACAGCAACCGCACCGACGAATTTACGGTGGCGAGCAAAGGAGCATAAGGATAACAATATACTTCTGTCCACCAGAATCGAGGAGTCATCATTCAACCCACAACCAGTCAGGACGCACCCACTCCTGAAGTACAGATGAGAGTTCTCATGCGGGTGCTACAAGTTACCTCGAACCGGTTACAATCTCCCTTCCCTTAACCTCCTCACGCCACTGATCCTTAATTGTGAGGCGTTGAGCACAAAAGAGTGCTCGACGTGGTTCGCTACGGGCCGGACCGCCTTGGCAGGATGATATGCTCCTGGCAAACACTTTCTCCTTAGGTAGGAAGGTCTCCGGTCTCTGAGCCGACCTGGTGGGCCGTTTCAGGAACACGGTGGATGGGATGCCAGCTGCATTGGCCTCCCTGGGAGTTTCCAACCAGTCAGTAGTAGGAACACTGCCCTCTTCATTGTTGTGACTCCCTGAGTCGACAACCCTCCGTCTGCTCTCGCCTTATTCCTCCTCCCGTGGATGCCCCACTTGGGACAAAGGCGTAATAGATCAAGACTGGTTGCAGTGCCGAATCCATTCCGTTAGAATCTATCCTATCCTATTGCATTTTCCCGCTTTATTGCTGTCTCTATCTGGGAAAGAACCTGTTCTGCATATCGTGAAAATCACACCTCTAAACGGACTTTAAACTCACACAAAATCATGGTAAGATAATGGGGACCTACCTGGTTGCAAATTGACAAAAGATTTGAACTGCACATCGTTGGAGTGAACCCATGTTTGCGCACGTTGCTATTTGACTTTGAGCTTAAAGCTAGAAAGGCTTGCGATAATCCCGCGCAAACATGGTTTCTTTTGTTGCTCATTGTAAAAAACGATTGTAATGGTTGTTAAATGGAGCCGTGTCTGGTTAGAAGCTCTTGTGGCATTCTTAACAATATAATCTGCCTAAAATTTTAATTGAAACTACGGTTTTCTCAGCAGTAAAGCTGAAACATTTATTGTAAGGTAATTTACTCAACGTGGGGCAGTCATTTTTACATTTCTGTTTGGCTAAAGTTAGATGTGATTCAATTCATACGGGAAGGAAGTGGAGTATCAAGAGCTCTTCTACTTCATTTAGAAGGACGCGAACTGATTAGAGGTAGCATTGCTCTACTACTGTGAAGACCTTAGCTACGATCTCAGTCTAATTATAAAATTGACTATACAGCGATCGTAGGATATAGCTAATTCCCGGCTGCAAATAGCAGTTTAGCTAGCAGAATGCGTGGGCATGTTGCTAAGACGTATTATAGGGGTAGCGGAATGTTGTGTATAATTCCTAGTGTAATTAACAGTAAGGTAGCATCATTACCAATACATCATAACAAGCTTCAGTCCCCTCATTGATCACAGTATTCACAATGTGAGTAGAGGCACTCTCAAGATTTACATATATAAACGCCACCGTGTGCAGGGAGTCATGCATACAAAATTACGGAGCGGAGGCAAGTATGTGCTAAAGAGACAAACTAGGTCGCTCATAAACTGGAGGTAATAGATTTACTAAATGAGTTTGCAAATGTATCTTCCTTCGTTGTTTCTGTATTTACCTTTACCTTGTCCACATGCGGATGATGATGATGATGATGATGATGATGATGATGATGATGATGATGATGATGATGATGATGATGATGATGATGATGATGATGATGATGATGATGATGATGATGATGATGATGATGATGATGATGATGATGATGATGATGATGATGATGATGATGATGATGATGATGATGATGATGATGATGATGATGATGATGATGATGATGATGATGATGATGATGATGATGATGATTGCGTTTTAAGGGCGCTCAACTTCCTGGTCATCAGCACCCTTAACAAACCAGTAGAGTTTAAAAAACTAAAAGGCTAAAAAAGCTAAAAGATTAAAAGACTAAAAGACAAATAAAATCAATGAAGCAATTTTATTGGCGAGCAATGTTCCACGTTGGCGCTACAGATTGAACCAATGTTTAGCTCAGGGTAAAGCAATGAGTTTTCTCATAGGGTATGCGTGGATATGTGTGAGAAGGATGGTTTTAATGACACTGGAATACCCGTTTTAAACTGATTTAATGACTGCTTCATTTATTAATACATTAAACTCGAAGTTGCCGACCAGGGATTACCAATATCACTGTTTAAAGTTACTGAAGGCGGAATGCTTATTACTGATCACATCTAGTCTGCCTGGTCCAAGGCAGAAGAAGTTAACCGCCCTAATCGGCCTCACGCCGTGGACTGAATTACCACAGTAGCGCGTGGGTGTATTGCGTTTTACTCTCTGGAAGCCCCTTATTCAACCAAAGATTCCCTTTGTGACAATCTTGTCCATTGTCATTATTCGGGACCGAACAATGCGCTATTCCAAGTCAATTGCCATCCTTTAGAAATCTGCTAAGGACACTGTTTCTTACGTTTCTTTTGTTAAAACAACTTATTCACCCAAACTGCTATTTGACACAACTACACCTGCACATGTTGTCACAAAGAACCAAAATTCCTTTGAAATCCATTATGATTCTTTACTTATTTCAATCCTTTAATTTCGGTATCATCAACATAAAAACGACGGTGTGGCAAATACCAAAAGAGGGGCTTAAACCATAAAAACCTGAAGGCTGTAAGAGGTTAAAAGTTCTAAAATCCCCAAATGGCTAAAATCTAAATTCTAAAAGTTGTGTTTAAAAAGAAAGCTAAAAATTTGCCCACCGCCATCTCGCCATCCGCGAGTATCTCTGCCAAACTGACCGGCAGCTGGAGAGACCTCCGGAGACGAGCTAGGCTAAAACAGTCTAAAAGTACGTGTCTGACCGTCAGCTCGGTACCGCACAACGGGCAAACTGGTAAAATAGCTGTGCCCAATATGCAACCGAGCCAAAATCACTTCCTCCCGCCGGGATACTCGACAGGAGGTCGCCCACGGAATCAGAAGCACCTTAACCGTTCTAAGCCTGTTGCCACGCACAGCAGACCAATCATCGCGCCAGCACGAGAGCGCCGCTCTACGGAAAGCAAGCCCGAAGCCTTCCGCAGTGACGAAGGGGATGTTAATGCTGGGTTCTATGGTTGCCACGTTAGCTGCCGCAGCCGCCCGTTAATTCCCCCGCAAACCCACGTGACCAGGAGCCCAAGCACACACCACGGTAACGCCGCTGGCGTGTAAAACGTGGAGGGCGTCCTGGATACGCTGTACAAGTGGATGGTGGTTGTACGGCACACGCAGGCTCTGGAGTGCGCTGAGGGAAATCACTTAGGATAAGGCAGTTACCCAACTCCTGCGGCGAACGTATAAAACGGCTCGGTAGTCCACTTGCGGATATGAGCTAATATGGATATACCTTATTTTTCCAAACCATATGGATATAGTACTAAATTCATAAACTGATAGGAAACACAAGGACTTCTGAAAATCTAAAGCTTGATAAGTAATCATTTTTCATCCCTTAAAAGATAGAAAGTGTAAACGAATGTGATCGCTTCCTTCTTCTACAAACTAGTGTTAGAAAGGCTTATTATTCTAGCTACTCCTTGTGCCCACCTCGGTAGCGTAGATGGTAGCACGTCCGCCTCACGTTCAAGGGGTCCCGAGTTCCAATCTCGTTCAGGGTGGGTTATCTGGATAAGGTTTTTTCCATGGCTTTCCCTTATCCTTCAAGACGAATGTCGGTTAACTCTAAGCTCCATGGACCCTGGACTCATTTGAGCAACATTTCACCCAACTCATTCACCGTCCGATATGATATTACGTTGGAGGACGTAAATTAAAAAAGAGAGAGAGCTACTCCTTGTTTCCGCAGATAAACCTTCAATTCAATTTGTATACACTTTGTTGTACGATATAATAGGTAGAGCGATACTTATTGATAGAGGTGGCCACAAAAATATTCGGTCAAAGTTCTACAATTCAAACTCGGAGGTTTATTTTCTTAAAGTCAGCTTTAAACATAACACCAAAAGTAAATGCAGATAAACACATGAAATTTGCAACAATAACGAAAACAATCGCTCTTCTAAACTGAAACAGATGTTGACGAAATATATTTCAGTGCACTTGCTGGAATTTCAACAGTGACTTAAAAATTCGGCCAACGAGTTATAACACTGGTTAAATTTATTACATTTTGTAGGATATCCTTTACGCCTGCTGTCTTCTAGCACGCGTGATTTTATATCCATTATTTTTTCCATTAGGTAGGCTCAATTTTCAACCATTTTTCAAGCAGTGTTTCTTTAGTTGATCTTAGAGAAGATGGCAGATCGCTTATTTTATTTACCTCACTCTGCATATTCAAGAAACTAGTTTTAAACTGCGAAAATATTTTACAACCTATACCGTCCGGAAGTATAGTAGTATTTAATGATAAAAGAAATGTTCCCTCCCTGATTTCGAACTGGTGACAGAGTTGTGGTCCTGACAGTTAAATTGGAGGGCTGAGGTCAAAGCAGGTTTCCTAACTATTTCAAGAAATTAAAAACATTACACAGATAGTAGCTAAATAGTATACGTGGATTCAATTAATGCACCACTGTTTTATACAGATAGATATATAAAGCAATGCTTCAAGTTTCATTAATAATGTGCATTATGTAATTTATTGACAATTATTACGTTCTATGAGTTTCTGAATACAACAATGGTTAGGCTACGATTCATCTTTTCAAACCTAAGGTTAAAACTTTAGTGTTTCGTTGTACATGCTTTATTTTAATTAAATTTCATTGGCTCTAGGTTTCATCGAAACTGGCACGCTTTATTACGGAGAACTAGTATAGCTTACCTCATAAAATAAATAATTTCATGTTTAATATTTGCGCGGGGAGGGTAAAAGCAAGATAGTGTTTCCGGTGAAGCACCTGTTCGCATCTGTGTTATAGACAAGATTGGTTATGTCCAGAAAAAGGAAGTGCATTATGTGCGGCTCCATGTGCCTGAGGTACGTGACACGCCTGGTGATTCATTCTTACTGTCGGGACACGAACCAGTGCTTCTCTTTACGGCGCCCCAGGGTAACGCGTGCTAGCACTATTTCTCCTTCTCCAAATTTATGTCAACGATATCGGCAGTGGCGGCTCCTGTGTTTTACGATTTTGGATTCAATGGTAACTGGCAACCAGAAGCACGATTGAAGTAACTGCTTAATAGCCTTTCGTTGTCTGAGAAAAGTCATATTAACTGTAAAATTGTGTCTTTTCTTTTACCAGGGCATTCGATGAACTTTAATTTTAAATACATATTTTAAACATGATACTACATCAGCCATTTGGTACTTCCAATGTCCAAGAATAACTGCGATGTATTTTAGGGTAGAGTGGTAAACTTGAGCCCAATTTTAGGAAAAGTAAAATTTTCTTTCCCTCCAGTTTACTTTAAACTGTATTTTATGCGAATTCGTTTTCTATAAATCACCCTTTTCTTAGGAAACATTCTAATTTAGATAAATGAAACTTTGTGATGATAAAACAACTTCTAAGTGCTGTTAGGGATATACTTTGGTGATAATTAGGAAAATGACCTATAAAATTTTTATATATCCTCTAGAGACCTGAGAGTAAAGCTATGCTGTAATTCAAGTCAAAATTTTGTCAGTGTGTTATAAGAAGCCTATGAAACTGATATTTACATCACTTTTTTCTTTTATTCACAAAGTTTATTGAGCATGTATCACATGTGATACATTAGGTTTCTACTTATACAAAGTGAACATAAATAAATGTGACAAATTTCTCCTTCGCAATTCAACTTTATTGGCTACTTTGTAGTACATGAATTATAATAGATTGCATGTGCCAGTATTAAGTAGATTGACCGTTGTTAACATTCATATACACTAAAATATTTTATTTATGAAAATTCTTCAAACAGTTCCTTTCTGTTGTAAAACAAAGAAATACCTGGTGTTCTTAACATGTCTTCTATTTGTATTTTCAGCTGTGTTACAACAAAATTGATTTAAATATTGATTAAAATACTCAAAGGGTTCTTGTATTCCATTAGCAACACATATTTCATCTGTAATTCACATTCCTGAACCAGTAGTAGTCAAGTGAGGTGAAAATCTGAAACAAGGAGAAGGTGTGGGTCACTAAGATAATAAACTTTGATGCAAAAGCATTAGGTCCTCCTAAAGACAAATCCTTGTCAGAGAGGAGCATCAACGTAATATTTACACCTCCTCTATGCATAATTACTCTGGTAACTAATAGCCAGATTAAGAACTGAAAGCAATTGTAGAACATTGGTTTTGCTGAAAAATGTAAGGTTTAATTCCAAAAAAACTTACTCATTTTCATGCCTCCAACGTTGGTTTGGGTCTCTTGCAGAGGGAAGAGTTACAGGCTCAAATCTTTCAATCTCCTCCTCTGCAGTTTCGTCCTCTACCTGAATTTGCGATTGAGGACCTTCAATGTCAGCTTCGGGTTCATCATCTTCAATTTCTAGATCGGATACATTTGGATCGAAGAGTTTCTTCAGTAGCTGTATAATTTAAGCCTCGTTTAAACCTAAGCAGAATAATAACAAAATGAGTTAATAAATAACCTAGAAAAGTTTAAAAATGACAAAAAATGTGTAAAACGGTGACAGGAGTTATTGTTGTGCATCATTATGTTTTTAGCACAAATAATTGCCTTACATATGATTAAATGGTGAAGGAATTCTAACTTCACATCGTGCTAAACGTAGCACTAAAGTGCCGCTGTATCATATATCATATTGAGTAAACACGTAAAGAAACATTTGAAACTAGCAATATTAATAATGCACAAGCATTCTTAGTATGCATTAGGCATCTGAGATATAGAATAGCACATCATTGAACCTAAAGTAACAATTGAGTTCAAAAACTATTTTAGTTGGTTTATCGATACTCATCACTTACTTTTTTATATTATATAAAAAAGTATGTGACGAGTATCAATAAACAAACCACAAATAGTTTTTGAGATTAATTTGGACGTCACTGTTACTAAATTCCTCCAAACACATATAACTGATTGAGTACTTACTTTAAGTAATACGATATATGGTCCAGTCACTAAGTCAGCTGCTACTTTACTCCTCTGTAGCCACCTGGCGAATGTTGATAGAAGCAAAACCAAGCGAGGAGCGTGTTGCGCGAAGTGAATGCAATGCAATGCTCCACAACGATTCTATCGTCCACAGGCGAGCAAAAAAAGTCAAATGCGGATGTATCATACATGATACAAGGGGTCGCTAGAGGATATAATGATTGAAAAGGTTGAAATGAAAATGAATGTTGCACCTTTATTAATTTTTTGAGTTAATCTCTCTTGTACAAGAATAGGAGTTTGCACTGCAATATTGGATGGTTAATCTAATTCAAATTTGGTAAAAGAGAAATAATCCCCTTATATGTCATATTAAAAAAATGATATCTTACATTCACGTGGGCCTCTCTATTCACTCTTGCACAAACTACTTCTTCTTGTTCTTTTCACTTAATGTAATCGAGAAAAATATTTTAAAAAATGCCTTCATTGTATACTCCCTTGCCAATACCTGCAATGGGAAATGCGGAATACAATAAACCTAAGCAATAATCAACTTTTAAGGATTTTTCATTATGGCTAGAGGGGGAAAAGAATTCCCAAAGAATAGCGACTTCTTATTTAAGGTAAAAAGTAGGTATTGATAACCGCAGTTTTTGTGTAATAAAGACTTAGTGTATCTCATACTGTTTACAACAATGCAAAAGTCATTAAGAAATCAAAAGGATTTCAGAGTTCATTCTTAGAAAACTCAATATACTTATTTCATTTACCATTAATATATACTAAAACAAATGACAAACTAATCAAATATGCTATAGCAGTTTTTGAGAACATTACACTTTTCGAAACGTTTTACACAAAAGTAACAAATTGGTGTGGATGAAATTTTCTTATAAATCGGTGAGCATAAACATCAAAGCCACTCTTTAAGTGGACAGGTTTTCCATATGTTTGGATTTTATCAAAAACTGCTGCAACAAATTTACTTTAAATAGCACATGTTTAACTGATCTTCCTGACAAATGAAATGCACATCTTAAATCGACTGGAAATACGCTGTGAAATCTTTATTCTAGATAGGTTTTGCATGTAAACCCTAAATGAGAGACTATAGTTCAAGAAGAAAAATGAAAGAAACAAATTAAGAAAGAAGGAGGGAAGCGAAAGTGAGAAAGAAAGAAAGGAAGGAAAGAAAGGAATATGGAACGAAAGAAAGAAACAAAGAGAGAAAGAGAGACAGAAACAAAGAGAGAAAGAGAGAGAGACAGAGAGAAAGGGAGAAAGGGAGAAAGGGAGAAAGAGAGAAAGAAAGAGAGAAAGAGAGAAAGAAAGAGAGAGAAAGAGAGAAAGAGAGAAGAAAGAGAGACAGAGAGAAAGAAAGAGAGACAGAAAGAAAGAGAGACAGAAAGAAAGAGAGAGCGAGAGAAAGAAAGAGAGAGCGAGAGAAAGAAAGAGAGAGCGAGAGAAAGAAAGAGAGAGAGAGAAAGAAAGAGAGAGAGAAAGAGCGAGAGAGAGAAAGAGAGAGAGAGAGACAAAGAGAGAGAGAAGAGCGAGAGAGAGAAAGAGAGAGAGAAAGAGAGAGGGAAGGAG